>JAODUO010000249.1:690000-730000 GCA_025642075.2 Ridgeia piscesae | reverse complement strand
GGTGGCAATAGTACTGGCATTTTGAATCTAATTATACCTTATGAGTTCGTTTAACATCTAATAGTTAACCTAATTTCCTATTTTAGTGTGATTCTAATACTGACTTTTCCAAACATACAGCGTTTATGCATAGCCACATCACTTCACGGTTGGTTGAATTTTTTACAAGGGCGTTCAACGTACTTCATATTTCTAATGATAAATGTATAACATGTATAGGTCAACCGTTTTCGAACAGCAGACGGTTCAGACAGAAACTTCTGCCTACACCCAGCAGTGAGCGTTCAGATCTCAATCGTTGGTGTCTGCTCTAGTGGATGCTGGTTACTGGTGCCCCGCTGGGTGCAGGCGACAACACATAAGTCGTGTGAGAATGCGAAACGACAGCTCCGTACAGTAGTTGGCTACCAGAACTCCTTAAACAACGACCTCGGTAATGTTTCGCGCCAAGCGACAGTTGCGTTGTCTGTAATTGAAGGCTGCATTTGCAGAATGTACTGTTGCACTACAGATGGGTATTTTATTTATTGGTTTCAGTGCTAATGCAACTCCTGTTATACACTATCGCTGGTCTTGGGTGTTGTAAACGTATCTAAGTACCGGGGTAGGTCACCCAGTGCAGTGAACGCGACTATTTCATCAAAGGTTTGTATGACAGATACTGATTCTATTATGACGTATCTTGATGGGTCACACATGTCGACATGGACACGGCGAAAAAAACCCATTATAGAACATTATAGTAAATTATATAATTAATCCGTGTTTGCTGTTGTCACGATCCTAATACCACCAATAATAATAATAATAATAATAATAATAATAATAATGATAATGATGATGATGATGATGATGATGATGATGATGATGATGATGATGATGATGATGATGATTATGATTATGATTATGATTATGATTATGATTATGATTATGATTATGATTATGATTATGATTATGATTATGATTATGATTATGATTATGATTATGATGATGATGATGATGATAATAATAATAATAATAATAATAAACTAATAATAATAATAAACAATATTTAAACACTGGTCACCAGAGTATGATTCTATTCAATAGTGTTTACACTGTCATGAAAAACAATGTAAATTATGTATACACAATTAAAACAAAGTTTAGTGATATAATTGTAACTATGAAATCTCGCATAAAATATAAACAAACTAAATGAGACGAAAGATAGCAAAAAATGTAAACCAACCAAGTAAATAAAACAAAACGTGACATTTTAACAAGTTAATACTACCAATAACATGTTTTTAAAAATAATTATGTGAGGCACGATTTAAATACGTTCAAGCACTCCGTAACATTCTCTCGGGAATGAGGTGACAACGAGATAGACTATCGCGTGCACGGACGCGAACCCCGGCAGGTGAAGTCAGTCGGGTCGGCGTCTCACCGGAAGTGGTCGTGCCGCTCGCGACAGATGGCTGCGGTCTCGTTTATGGCGATAATATCACCATGAAATAGTAAGAGACTTTCATCTTGAAAATGACATCGCGGAAATAATCGCTGCTTACTACGGATGCTACTGCAATTTGCAATTAGCGCAGCGCCGTAGGTCGGTAGTAATAAGCACTCGTTAACAGGCGGCGCCAGCGGTCCATAAAATACCCATGAAGCTATTCAAATATATCGAAATGGAGTGAAATATTTAGCTATTCTGCTTGGGGAATTGTTTTTGTAATGTGCTTATTATTACAATCACTCTGGTATGAAGTCAATGCATCTACGAAAATAAAACAACATTAGTTGTGTGTTCCAGTCCCATTGGCATGATCGTGCTCCCACTTAATTATTATATAAACATTTGTTATGGCATTCATGACCCAATATAGTAACGGCGCAACCTCATTCAAATAGTCCTCAGATATTCCTTTATCCGTTTCGAAGTGAATTCGTTTTCACTTTTATTGGGTTCTGTTTTTGGCTCTGTGGCAAAGAGATGTTATCGTTAATTCTTGTCACGAACGTAATCGTACAGTTCCATCACTTGCGTGCAGGTCAATCCAGCTCATACCCGGCGTGTTCAAAACGTTTAATGATTGAACAGCCGGACATTTCTGCCGCAATGGAAACTATGGCTTGCTAGAATAGAATCTGAAGCTATGCTGAATAGTGACATAATGACGAAAAACACTTTAACATATTATCTTTGTTAGGTTTCGTTAAAATATCGCCTGCTCAGTCCAGTACGAACTTATATTGTCAGGAATGCATTCAGCGACGACACAATTACTGTCTATAGCTTGGTATTTAATGATGCCACTGACGCTAATCCGCGTTTCCTGTTTACGACGGCGGTTCCGTGTGGTTTCACAAGTAGGACCTACGCAGCCTATGTTGACTGTCTAAACGTGTTAGCAAATTAGTGTAAAATAATCCGCCTACTTCTATGCATGTGCTACCACAAACGATGTGGCCGCTGTTGATATAAAGCACGATTCGCCAAGAAGTGCAATTCTGTATCTGAACTGAATCCAAAATTGTAACTAACATTACGTAATTTTGTTGTTACTAGCACCGTTTATGTCACAGAAAACTGGTATTGTATTATGTCAGTGTTAACACACTGAACGACATCAGGAAACATTTAATCAGAACCTTACATTTCTAAGATGCATCCTCGTAAATCATAATTGAATAATTGATTAGTATATATATATATATATATATATATATATATATATATATATATATATATATATATATATATATATATATATATATATACACTAATCAACACACAATTATTAATGGTGATTTACGAGGATGCATCTTAGAAATGTAAGGTTCTGATTAAATGTTTCCTGGTGTAGTTGACATAATAAAATACCAGTTTTCTGTGACATAAACGCTGCTATTAACAAAAAAATTACGTAATGTTAGTTACAAGATTCAGTTCAGATACAGAATTGCACTTTTATATACACTTTTATTATATATTCATGCTACAAAGATTGTCATAATTATATAATGTTCAGTGCACACAGTTTTGCCGAATATGTTAATTTTTTACAAAATTATCAAGTAATATTTATTAGGAACTATTGCTATAAAATTATATGTAAGCAAATTTAAGAGCTAACAACCTCCTGTCAACAACATTAGTCAACTTAATACAACACAGATTGTGCCATAAAAGACAAACTCAATGATCATGCAAGTTACACTACGTGTTAACTTCATTTAAATGTTTTTGGAAGAACTTGATTTGAATGATGTGACGCATTTGTTAAAATTTTGTCAACAAGGGTGGCTTCTCGGTGTTGACTACATTGTACTACTGACCCTTATTTTTGTTATTCTGTTGTCATACATACCATGTATACAGTAAGATTATGTGTATGTGTAATGTTTTTACATTGATGTATTGTATCTTATACGGGGCTAATAAACACAAGTTCTACTTCTTCACAGTATAGATACTAAGGCGTTGTAACATAAGGGAGCTGAAGGTGAGGAGTTAAGCCCGAATATTGCTGTTGGGGGATAAGAATAATCCACCGCTAATATTTGTTGGAGCGACTTTTATGTTTTGGGTGAGCCTTAATTAATGCGAGTTCATTTTTATAATCTTGGGCGGGTTCAGCTTGAATTTCTGGAGAGCTTCATTGGGGCCAAATCGACGTCTTACATAGCCTCAAGGTGGTATAACTGAAAGATTTGGAGAGTTCATGGAAGGGTGCAATTTGCGTTTTTTCTCAGCCCTTCCCGAATAGTCTCATACATATCTTTTGCTATTTACGGTAGCGCAACCAGCCTAATATTACCGGGAGAAAACGTTAGGAAACGATGCACTGTATCGATGGGCTGATATCGAAGAGCACAGAATCAACGGAAAGTCTGTCGATCGTGCGGCAAACTATTGGAACGGTATGGCGGACAAGTGGCGCCATCAATTGGAATAATAAGAAACTAATTGTAGTTATGTTCTGTGACATACGTGTAAGGGTAGCGTCGAAAGTCCGTGTCCTAAATTACTAGTACATTTAAACTATTTATAACACACAACTGAAATCAAGATATAATAATAACTATAACTACATAAGACTAGAACATTCGTTTCGTACGATGACGTATCTGAACCAGTTCTGTGCCACTTGGCCCCCTGAAGTCGTTGCCATGATGTGACATCAACGAAAGCACTGTGAATACGATATAATCCGGATTCGTTATTACGCTAAAATAACCGGGTTAGTGTTTTGTGAGAAAAGTATTTCCTGCATAACTGCACCGCGAACGAGAGAATTAAAATGTTCTTAATCGGACGACAGGCTGCACGGTTTCTTAACCTGCCACATACTTGGGGAATTGAGCTGAACTAGAACGTAAGCGAGAACAGCCCCAAAGATACTATAATTATTACTTATATTACATACTGGACAACATATTTCATTATAAAAAGTTATTTAACATCTGAAATTATCTCGCTATGGCATCACGTGATTTTTCAACCATGCCATCCAACGATCATTTTGTTGAATATGGCGGCTATTCCGCTAAGCCGAAATACAGTAAAGTAAAATTGCTCTTGGCATTTCAGAGAAATCATTTCGGATTAGTTAATCCAAATCAATTCACCGTGAATGGGATTTAGATTTATGTAGGTTTTTCTTTTCGTCTGTCGTGGCGCTGTCATACCGTTTTGTGAATTGTTCAATGGGCTGACGCTCAGAGTTTAGAACATATATTTGATATGTATAAAGATGATCTCGAGAAGGCGCTAAAAAATTACAAAAAACCAAAGCTACTGGATTGTTTCTCAAACAAAGCAAAACAAATTCAATTCATGCAGAACAATCCACAAACAAATCACCAATAAATGGCAGTGGCGGCTCTGTCTGGCAAGTCATGTGACCATACAACATCGAAACAGGTTTCCTCTGGAAACATGAGTGCACTAGGAAAAGAGACTTGACACTGAAAGACACCACCGAGAGAGAGAGAGGGAGAGAGAGGGAGAGAGAGAGGGAGAGAGAGAGAGGAGAGGAGGAGAGGGAGAGAGAGAGAGAGAGGAGAGAGAGAGAGAGAGAGGGAAAGGGAGAGAGAGAGAGAGAAAGGGAGAGAGACAGAGACAGAGACAGAGAGACGGAGAGACGGAGAGACGGAGAGACGGAGAGACGGAGAGACGGAGAGACGGAGAGACGGAGAGACGGAGAGACGGAGAGACGGAGAGACGAGAGCAGAGAGAGAAGAGAGAGAGAGAGAGACAGAGAGCAGAGACAGAGACAGAGACAGAGGACAGAGAGACAGAGAGACAGAGAGACAGAGAGACAGAGAGACAGAGAGACAGAGAGACAGAGAGAGAGAGAGAGAGAGAGAGAGAGAGAGGGAGAGAGAGAGAGAGAGAGAGAGAGAGAGAGAGAGAGAGAGAGAGGAGAGAGAGAGAGAGAGAAGAGACAGAGACAGAGACAGAGACAGAGACAGAGACAGAGACAGAGACAGAGAGCAGAGAGAGACAGAGAGAGAAGAGAGAGAGAGAGAGAGAGAGAGAGAGACGAGAGAGAGAGACAGAGAGACAGAGAGACAGAGAGACAGAGAGACAGAGAGACATGAGAGAGAGAGAGAGAGAGAGAGAGAGAGAGAGAGAGAGAGAGAGAGAGAGAGAGAGAGAGAGAGAGAGAGAGAGACAGAGACAGAGACAGAGACAGAGACAGAGACAGAGACAGAGACAGAGACAGAGACAGAGAGAGACAGAGAGACAGAGAGACAGAGAGACAGAGAGACAGAGAGACAGAGTGGCACAGGTGTCAATGGACCGTGAGAGCACTACAGTAACATATACAGTAACGTTACAATAACACGTAACTTAAGATTTCGGTTTCGATTCATCAGGTAGTACATGTGTATTCAGGGTATTTAATTGGCCAGTCATCCGTTGAACTTCGTCTGAAACTTTCAAATAACATTTCTTGTTAGCATACACGTCTCAGAATATCAATGATTAAAATATATAAATACGTCTTCACTTAAAAATGTAAACTTTTCACTTATTTGTGCGCGCATGTGTACATACATGGTTGATGACGTAATTGAACCACTAAGGAAGACAAGCACCCTGGCAGTGACCACCCTTAGACCCAGTCTCGTTTTCGCTAATGGACAATTCACATACACTTTGTATATGCATAATTGCTACCGATCTCTTTTGAATTCGCACGGATGCGACATCAACTATTAGATTTGGTATAATGTTGACGTATTTTAATCCTTCATAACCTTACTTTTTGCATTCGTACATAGCACATCCTCAGAATCAATTACTAATGTTATAAAATGTTTTGTTCATAAACGATTCCGATTTCACGTCCAACCCCCAAGTTAAAACCACGTGTAGCGGCGATTTGTCTTTAGAGCGTTGCCCAATGACGCCAGAACGAGTCTCTGACGTCATCATGCTTGCCCTACCCCGCTTTGCTTCTACCATTTCTCCAGCGCGGATGCGTTATACATAGTTCGTCACATTTGACCGCTACACGAAATACCGGTAGCACTGCGATAATTAACTTATATACATCGTTTGACACAATTGTTTGCCAACTGGCCCGCGGCTGGCGTGTGTGTAACCCTCAGTAACAAATGCTAAGTACACTTATGACGTAATCTCGATGACGACGCGGCTTGTTGCACTGGGAATGCCGGACCTTCAAAGTTCAACGGGCCCGCAGCAGTCTCGGCCTAACAAGCCCGATTGGCCCATGACATTACAAGCCTAAAGTCGCGCAGTGCACCTCCATCTATATAAATACTATTACGCCAGTATATACCGGTTGGGTGTGTCTGGCCTATTCCTTTTCACTGCAACAGCACACAACTTAGTCTTCGTTTCACTTCAGTGCAATATGGACGGGTGCCGCCAAACGGAAAACTATCTAAACAAAACCGGTATGTTCTTACATTGTGCAGTATCCAGTCCTCAGGACTGCTCGAAGAGCTTTACACTTTACTTCACAGGCAGATATGTTCAATCAAACACCATCGCAACGTTTCTGGAAAGCAACCAACCACGCTGCAATTTATTGGCGAAGGTTGCTCTTATGAATATCCACCAATGCATACAGCCAGGTAGGGCCTACTCATTCAAAAGGCTGAGAGAATTGGGGCAATGTATAGAGTAACAAAACTTGCCCAAATTTTCACACCACAGCACAGGATTCAAACCCGGGTTCTCTTACGTGACAGTTCGAAGCTCTACCCCTGTACACCATCTCGGCTTCCCTGTGAAACATCCAGTCAGGCCGTATTTAATGATTAAGACTATTCGTACACAACCACCCACCCCTGTCAGGTTCTCATTTACACAGCTTAGCGAACTGGAACGACGGCGAGTGAAAGCAGTGACACAGCAACATAAGTTCCATCTTGATGAAGTATTTTGAGTATGTTTGGAGATGAACACACAATGCGACGTCTGGTGGCCACCAGCGTGTTTATCTTGTAGGGCGGACGGACAACCTGTGCACACAGAACACCCAAGTCACAGCCTGTCACATCACAGGTCACTTGTAACAGTCTATCATACTACCACATTTTCTTTCACTAAAACAATTGCAGTTGAAAGTAATACTTTTGACGCTACTCAGATTTCTAACAAACATATAATCCCGATCGTGACATTTGTATAGCGCTGTTACAACAATCGTTGCTCACAGCGCTGTACAAAAAGTTCTTGAAAATATATAAGTCTTTAGTTTTACTTTAAACGCAGCAGTGGTCATAACTGTTAATGTCAGATGCTGCGATAGCGCATTTCGCATACTTGGGGCTGCCACGCTGAAAGCTCTGTCACCCCAGTGACGCCTTGTGCCCGGCACACGCAGTAAATTGTGTTCACTGGAGCACAGTGACATAACCAGCTGGCGTCGGCTTAAACATTGTTCAATGTATCCAGGTGCATGGTCAGTCAGTGCTCGATGAGTGAGTAGCAGAATCTTGAATTCCACTCGCACTGCTATCGGCAGCCAATGCAACTTCATCAGCAGCGGTGTAGCATGGCTATATTTCATAGCGTCGTCGATCAAGCGGGCTGCCAGGTCTTGCACGTTCTGAAGACGTTGTGTTTGCTTCAGAGGCAGTCGATATTTGTTAGTGCTTTGCCAACATCAAGTCTGCTTGTAACAAATGCATGTATGACTTGCTCTGTCGCTGCTGCTGTCAGATACCGATATGTTGCGGAGGTGGAATATTGCTGACTTGCATACAGTAGTCACGTGCGACTCCATCGTCATCTCAGCGTCAAACTGGACACCAAAATTACGGACAGTGTGAGTCACCCTGACGACCAAACAGTCACCAACACGCAACGTTTGGAACTTGATTTTCTTTGGCTGTTGAGTTGAACCGAATACTATTACTTCTGTTTTTGAGTCGTTCAACGTCAAGGAGTTTGTTTTCACCCATATCCTGAGTTCTGTCACACACCGTTCAATGCACTCAATAGCCGCGTCAATGTCCTCCTGACGGGGTTTCACTGTGATGTCAGTTTGCGTGTCGTCAGCATAAAAATGTGACATCAAGTTGTTGTTCCGAATGATTTTCGATAATGGTGCTGCATAAAAAGAGAACAACTGCGAAGCGAGTACAGCACCTTGAGGGACCCCACACGTGAGAGGTCAAGCAGGCGACGTACAAACATTAATATGGACAGATTGAACTCTTCACTCAAATGCGACTTAAACCAGTCTAGTGCAGTTTGGGCCACTCCAATATCACGAGACAGTCTATGTAACATCACATTGTGGTCGACAGCGTCAAATGCAGCCGGCAAGTGCAGAAGGAACATAATGACAATGTTTCGATTGTCCATTGCACGCAGGTTGTCATTCTCTACACAGGAAAGGGCCATCTCGACGCCGTGATTTGGCTTGTACGCAGACTGGTTGGGCTCGCAAAGATTATACTCAGGCATGTGAGCCGACGGTCTCGCAGCAACAACGCGTTCTATTGTCTTAGACAAGAATGGCAGGTTAGACACAGGTATGTAATTCTTTAAGATGTCCTTATCTAGACTTGGTCTCGCTTAACCGACTGTCGGTGAGTTGCGTAACTACGCCGAGAAGGCAGTCTGGTGTCTTTGTTGGCTTTTGAATAGTATCCGTGTGGGGCTAAGCAATGCTGCCACCTCACGAATACTGATTAATCCCGCCGTAATTCCTATTTCATAAATAATTGCAAATTTTTATTTATTTTGTGTTAGTATAAGTTTAATTTTGAATAGTTTTTATAATACAGCATTATTTGATAAACAAAAGTATCGTTATTTAATTTGTTACTTCAAATTCGACCTGAGACCAATCAGCGTCTCTACCCTAATCTGGGGCAAGGCCGCCATGGCGGTTACATCGGCAGCCCATTAATCCCATAGGCGGAGTTGAGGGGCTGAAAAGTGCTGCCACCTCACGGAGTCTGGGTAACCGAGGCTAATCTAGATTTGGCTTCTTGATGTCTGGTCTGGTATATGTTCCCTTCAGGTGAGAAGACATTAGGCATGTTTTGTATTGGACAGATTGTGCTGCTTATCAGAACAAGGGTGTTATCTATATACACTGGTTAATAAAAGAACAATGTGACACAAATTTACCAAGCTTTATACAGAAATTTACACAACATTAGGGGGTCATATCAACCACCATGGCACTACAACATCAAGGGTCATATCAACCACCATGGTACTACAACATTAGGTGTCATATCAATCACCATGGAACTACAACATTAGGGGTCATATCAACCACCATGGCACTACAACATCAGGGGTCATATCAACCACCATGGCACTACAACATCAGGGTCATATCAACCACCATGGAACTACAACATTAGGGGTCATATCAACCGCCATGGCACTACAACATCAGGGGTCATATCAACCACCATGGCACTACACCATCAGGGACCATATCAACCACCATGGAACTACAACATTAGGGGTCATATCAACCACCATGGCACTACAACATCAGGGGTCATATCAATCACCATGGCACTTCAACATCAGGGGTCATATCAACCACCATGGCATTACAACATTAGGGGTCATATCATCCACCATGGCACTACAACATCAGGAACCATATCAACCACCATGGCTCTACAACATTAGGGGTCATATCAACCACCATGGAACTACAACATCAGGAACCATATCAACCACCATGGCACTACAACATTAAGGGGTCATATCAACCACCATGGCACTACAACATCAGGGGTCACATCAACAACCATGGCACTGCACAATTAGGGGTCATATCAATCACTGTGGCACTGCAACAATAGGGGTCATGTCAACAACTATGACACTGCAACATTAGGAATCACATCATCAACCATGGCACTGCAACATTAGGGGTCAAATCAATCACCATGGCAGTACAACATTATGACCCCATCTGGTCACCCACTAAAATATGCCCCTACTGACCTCTTGAATTGATCCCTCAGGTCACCTACTGCTACAAGCTGAACTGACTGCTCCAGGTCACCTCATCTTCACCTGACAGCACCTTGGCAAGTCTCTGGGCCAGTGGATTTGTGAGAACACATCATAATGTCATATATGTAATGACACCTCTAGAAAGATTGTCACTAGAGCATTATTCTGTCATCAGATGAGTAATGATACATCTAGAAAGTTTGTCACCATAGCATCATTCTGTTATCCAGTGTATAGTGACTTTGACATCTCTGTGTTTTCATAGTCACTGGCTAGCTGGAAGGCTGGCAGGCTGGCTGGCTGGCTGGCTGGCTGGCTGGCTGGCTGTACTTGTTGCTAAAACTTGCTATATTTATTATCACGACACTATTCTTATCAATCTTGGACCCAATGCATGGATTTCATAGCGAAACTAACAAATTATTGGTTCCCTGAAACATTCATTAGCAGGGTAGACAATTAGATCAGGACAACTTTCTGTAATCATGCACATCACTCTATTAAATATACTAGACAGAACATGTGAAACAACTGTTTTATAAATATCTTACATGCAAGGGTAACTGGGCACGTGTATTCAAAATTACTTATGCTTCAATAAGCCAAATGCAATTGCAGCCTGCTTTGCCAGAGTACGAGCTGAATGTTCTCGTCATGCCATGCAAACCACCAGTCTTGTTGACAGTCTGGTGCGACCACGGCAACTCACACTCCCATCCAGGTTGAATGTGGATTCTTTGATAATATGTTCGACCTGAAACGAGGATTTTCATACAGTCATTTTTAAGTCGAACATATAAGGTGAGTGCACTTGACCAAATTGTACGCAGCTACAAAATACGAGAGGTACATTTCTAAACCTTTGCAGTGATGATAGAAGCTTCAGTCTTGTATTCAGCAGGATACTGAGGTCATACATCCACGGTCTCGCTTCTTCAATTCGACAAGTTGCATCGCCGGCATCCCCATCCCACACTCCAGTCAGATCATTGAAAAGGTGGATGTCATCTGCATTAAGACGGTATTATAATATACTATATTACAAATGCCACGGAACACCTGGCAGAGACACAGAAAGGGAAAGAAGAGATGGGATACCCCAGGAGAGAGATGGGGAGGATGGCCATGGACAGAAATCCTTGGTCGATGGCCTATGGTCCCAGCGAGCAAACAGGCACAAATAAGTAAGTGGGTTAAGTTAGTGAATAGAGTAACATATGATGGTGGAAAAGACAACAGATAACATTTCATTGTTGGCACAAATGATTTGTTTCTTTGCTTGAAAATCAACTGGCATACTTTTCTCGATGAACTTGTTAGAATGAGTTGGACTATGTGTCAAAAACTGCAATAACAGAGCTAATTATCTATCAGTATATCAGATTTAACAACTGCAATAATAGAGCTAATTATCTTTCAGTATATCAAAGTTAACATGAGCATGGCTGTTGCTCAAAACACGATATGTGAAATGGATTAATTTTTCATATTTCTGTAAGTTTACTGTAAGGTTATACTCTGAGTGAGCACTACAGACTGTTGTCAGAAGTCTGGGCAGTCTGGTATAAACACTGTAGTTCCTTGCAATTAAATGTCTGTCTAAGAAATAACTTAACTTGATTTTCTGAGTCATCAAATTCTGAAGACTGAAATTTGTGTCAATACCCTTTGGCAAGTTGCAACGATGTTGGGCAACTTGGGTAAATACCATAGACAAACTACTAACCAGGTAGTGCATGTATACCGAAAATAACGTACCACCCCAGCAAACATGTATTTGTACTGGAACGGTACCCTATCAACCAACAATATATATCGTTATTGGATCAGCAAATGTAGATTGCTTCTGTTGCTTATTAAAACTCTGTGAATATCTGTCATTAGCTAACTCAAAATTTCATGACATATTATGTTTGAATACCATACATTTTCATGCAACTCATGTATATTGCTGAAACTTAGTTATATTTGATTTCAAAATTAAACCTTATATTTTGTTACATTTATGTCTGCTATTTTAGTGATTAGAAATGCAGCGTCTTTAAATGCACATAGTGACTTAAGCATACACAAAGTTTTTTATATGGGTGTGTAATTAATGTAGCATATTACAGATGTGTAATTGGTTTAATACATTATAGATGCTGATGTGACATTTGTTATTCAATGAACAACACAAATTGCGATGGTTGAACTAATCATCAGAATGAACCTTTGTTCTATCTTTGCTCAGTTACATCACTAAAGCAGTGAAATGTTTCAAAAAGATTATTGAATAAAATTGTTGAATCAAGCTAACAAGGTGCCATTATGTGAAGATAAACAAAAGGAGGCAACAAGTACGCAAACTGTGTGCTTTATTATCTACTACAATATAACACCAATCGTAAGAATGTAAAACCTAGTTTCACAGGAGTAAAGACAACATGGAATATAAAGGAAGGTGTGAGTCGATCAGACGTAGGCCACCATTCAAATGCCATTCTGTGCAATGCGTCAACATTTTACGTAAACTGAAACCGAAATTTGCAGAAACGTGAGCAGTGAAAGCAGAGAAATGATACATACACAGTACAGTTTGGTTAACTTAAAGCTGCAGGGCAGGCACACATGTCCCAAGAATTATCCTCCAAAAAGAACACAGATGACATTAGACAATATGAAAGATACCAGGCATCTTACGGAAAAGATGTACAAATACGGTACTTCCATTGTAAACAGTATTAGACGTGTTTATGTAGACCGTGTCACTGTGTAACAGTTTCAAGCCATAGGCACACTGTTTCTGGCTAGTACGAGTTTAGTTATGGAAAGTAATAATTTTTGAGTTATCAAAGTTTGACTTACATGTAACCCGTGACACTACAACCATACAGAAGCTAATGTTACGATTCGTATTCAGATTATCAAATTTCAGTTAGCAAAGCTGTGCCGTGTATATACATAATACATATAATATATAATGCCCATCAAAGAAGCCAGGACTTGAGAACTCTATAAAAACGAACAATGCGGCTGAGCCCAGCCAAACGGCATCACAACGCCAGCGGCCGCACAATAATAAAAACACACAAACAACGTAACCATAAATGCGCCCAGACGTTCGTCGTATCAAAACGGCCACATGTGAAAACGTTGGCTAATATCAACATTCTAGTCCAAATGCTCGGTTATCCCACAAATGTCTAAAATACGCTGCGTCCAATCTATACACTGGCAAACATGGACATGCCAAGAATCCAGTTTGGCGGATAGAAATCCTGGAAATTCACACCAAAACGGACCCCATTTACATTAAAATCTGGACCAGCAACCAATCTGACCAAAAATACTCTCAGAAGATATGAAATGGCCTAAAAATCTACCTGACTGCGTAGTTCTCATTTCTGCCACCAGGACAGCAGGCTGCTGAAGAAAGATATCAGTCTTTACAGTAGACGCACTCAGACACTAACAGCGGCCACAGACGCTAACTAATACAACAAAATAAGGGAAACGATGTGTCCGACCTGTGAACCGTGCCGTCTCGAGGGACAAGAATCTCCTTTACAAGGGTGATTTATACTCGACATATTGATGGCCAACTTGACCGTGACACGAATTCACGTGTCAACTAGACTGCATATTTCTACTGATACACTGGATCTGATCCCTACGACAAATTATATTGCCACAGTAAAACCTGGATATAGCGAATTCGGAAGCAACGTGACACGTTCGCAGTTTGTAATCATTTCTTTTGCTATCCCACACGATTTGCGTGGATCTTTTGCAAGGGAAACATTGTCCCTACTCGCTGCACCGATCTCCCGACTTTAGAAACTAAAACTACTCACAAAACAACAAATCGTTGTCTGTCCTGTGGCCAGTTCTCTACAGGTGACGTCCAGGAAGCATGCCAAATTGACTTTACAGTGTGAAAAAGATTTCACACAGCTAAAATTATCTCACCGTAGTTTGTTTAAAAATATAAATTTTTCAGCACTCTCCCGGGCATATGAATTTTGTATCATATTTCCATCTTGGAAACATTTCGCATGGCACGTCTAAAGCTTCCGCTATAGACAGGTTTTACTGTGCTAACACCACAGGTGATACAAACATTGTGTCACTCACATCTTCATTACATCTATGTACATTCAATAGTTCAATAAACCAAACATTTAATATACATCTGAAACTCGTATATATATATACACACACACACACAAATGTTGAATGTGCCAGCATAAACCTGGTCTCAATATAAACATTTTCATTTTCTAGCACGTGTGGCCGAAATGTCCACTATGGCTAATTAAAAAATTAAGCCAGGAAACAGACTCATTGACTGACACTCATCTCAAATCGGTAATGCCCCCAAAATTTGTGTTTCGCATGCAATATTTGCTTGAAAAGGTACGGTTGAATGTGACATTGTCCCTTGAACACACGAGTTAAACCACATGTATGCATTCGCAAAGAGCCATTTACAAAAACAACACTTTTATAAAATGTTCCTGCTTCGGCAGTTGCTGTTGTTGTACCTTTGTTGTCATCAACATGTGTAATACAACTGCACAGTCAAATACGCATTAGTAATTAAGGCCAGGCCCATTACATGAGATGGTAGTTTTTTGACAAAAATACCCAGAAGATTATAATAGTTACTTATTAATACCAATACAGGTTAACTTTTATAACTACATACCTCTAAATCAGTTTTATTCATAAGTAAAATGTGTTGATATCTAGTAATCAGTCAGTATGCAAAATCTGATAGATATTTTCAACTTTTTTTCAAGAGCTTACTTGTAAATAAATCTCTTGGGAGAAATTTGAATGTTGCATTCAGACTCCATGCATCTTTTAAAACCACTTATAATTTGAGACAGACCTTTTTTCTTCCAAAACCAAGTTCTTTTTCTGTAAACATTACAAATACTATTTAAAATTTATAGACATATTATTTATTATATGATTTCATTAAAGACTGGCATTGTTTTCATATAAAATTATAAAGATTTGCTCAAAATGGCACACATTTTGTTTATCACCATAGAAACGTGAGGTCTGACTGGATGAAAAAACTTCTATATCTTTCCTCCGGTAAAGACCCCTTCTATACTCGGGGAAACATTTTTTGTTGCCTATTTGTGTCAATTATAAAACAGTGCTGTCAACCTGCTGAGCCTGGTCTTAATTAGTTGTCTGCTACCATGCATGACTTTCCTCGGAACAGTGCAAAGTGTCAGCGACTCAATCATTCTAAGCAAGACCTTTGGTAAACCCACACTTCACAATGTGTCACAATCACGGTACATGTTACCGGTCTCATGTCTCGTGTCTGTCACAACCACTCCAATCCCAACACCACAGTGAGACTTTCATACATTATAAACCACGTGGATATATGCATCCTCTCCTTTCATTAACAAGAACCTTTCAACATCAACAAAATATCAAATTCTTCTTTAGTCCACGTGCTCCTTCACCTTCTCGACTGGTATCGGACAATTTGAACCAGTAACAGGTGGTTCGAAACAATGAATGATCCCAACAGGCAACAAATGTTCCCAACTGGTTACGAATAGTTCGAACCGGTAACAAATGACACCGAATTATTCCAACCGGACACAGCCAGAGATTTTCTAGACTACATCCAAGTTGCTGCGATCCCAATCTACCTTACATCGCAACAGCGGCTGCTATAACCCCCACCTAGTTCCTCTGTCAATGTCACTCCCATCCCACTCTCTCCTTCACTTCCCCACATCTCTTGATCCCTCGTCTCATTCATCTACCCAAACCCACAAAAAGCCCACAAAACGGGCCTTAACGAATCCAAAGTGCATTAAAAAAATATGCATCTTGCTGAAACTATTCACACTGCAAAATCACTTTTGTTATGGCGTATATCTGACAGGTAAACACTATTTCAATATAGTTACCAGTGTCGAATTACTGCTTGTCCTGGGGCCTACGACCAACTCTGAAGAAGACGTATGACTTGTCGATTAGTATACAGATTTCCACTTCCTGAACCGATAATGCAAATACGTGTATGTCAATATTTATCTGTGTCCAACCAACTCAGCAGCTGACCACTGGTGGTTGCCAATGTATTAGTCTGTTGGGACGTACTGGTCAGCAGAATATTCTGCTGTGTCCAGCACTTGGGTCCCGTGCTAACAAACGACTACTTATCTTCTACAAGTCTGTACAATGCTGCCAATTAACAAAGCCGAGAAAAATTAACGTGCAACCGGCCAACAGTAAAATCAGGCCAACCACAGGTTAAGTACAGTTTACTCATTCACGGCGATCCTGCACAACAGTGCCTTTTCCTGCAGCGCTAATGTGCCCAGGTGCTCGATGGAACCTGTCAGGCTCATCCCCAGTAATAATAATGTGTCACATTTTTTTTACTCCAAACCCATTTTTTTTACATCCCAATATACTTGCAATGCAGATTTCTAAAACTTCACTCTCATTATCAGATGAGTAGATTTGTACAATGAAGCAGTTTGGAAAAGGTTGCCAGCATCACGAAATTAAGGAAAAGCGTGGTGCCTTATTGCGTCCAGACTTCCCTGTCGAAGTGTGCCAACACTGCTCTGTAACAACACCAGCCAATATAAACTACCATAACTGGATACTCGTGAAATCTATGACTGTGTCCAAGAACCGTGACACACGCATCCTTTGTGACACCAAACGTCAACGTGAACTTCTAAAGTAACGTGTAACCGGAACGTTTCCGTTCAGCGAGAACAGCTCGGTGACAGACCGCGCTGCTGATGTTGCGTCGTCAGACCTACGAATTCTCCAGGACCGATCGGTGGAACGGCACGGAGAGCGACTTCTTCTGACTGTTGGAGGGTTGCATGTAGGCCAACAGGCCGATGGAGTCGGGGAAGCGCTCGTGGTAGCGCTCCAGACGCAGGTACTTCACCGTCACCAGGTTCCCTGTGGACAGAGCACAATGTGAGGAGCTTTGTATATATGCACATCCACTAATCAAAAAACAATTTAGGGGCTTTGTAAATATACACATTCCAATAACCGAGAAACAAGTTAGGTGCTTTGTAAATATACACACATTCCAATAACCGAGAAACAAGTTAGGGGCTTTGTAAATACACACATTCCAATAACCGAGAAACAAGTTAGGAGCTTTGTAAATATACACACATTCCAATAACCGAGAAACATTTGAGTAGCTTTGTAAATATACACACATTCCAATAACTGAGAAACAAGTTAGGGACTTTGTAAATATACACCCACTCCAATAACCCCAAAATAAGTTAGGGGCTTCGTAAATATACACACATTCCAATAACCCCAAAATCAAACCAAAACAAGTTGGATAGGATCGATGCAGTCTACACAACGACCAAAAACTGGGAAGGCCAATAAACTGCAGTGACACCTTGACATGTCTCTACATATTCAAGTGACGTAGTTACTAAAATAATGACTGGAGGCGCATACAGACAGCGTCATAAGTCTTTCTACTGGATGGTTACACGTTACAGGCACGACTGAAAATGTGTAAAGAGCAAAATATTTTACGCATTGTGTGTTCACGCTGGAGTACTAATCAATTTTTTTGCAATTTTATTTTGGACTACTGAATGTTTTATATTTACCAAGTCCTTTTATATGTGCCTGTTCACCAGTCATTTGGACAGGTCGTCTGTTTTTGGACGGGAAAAAATTTAAGATGCACAAAGAGCATATTTCACCTATTTGCTGCCAGTTACATTATGAAAATGGGTGTCTAAAACAACAAACTGCATTGAAGTGCATAATTCAAAGATGTGTTTTAGACATAAGTAAACATTTACCAAATATGTTATACAACAAATATAATTCATATGGAAAGTTGTACAGCCGTGTATGAGTTGTAGCGAGTCCGTACCATCAAACCACCAGCCATGGAGGGCCTTGAAGGCTCGGCCCGCTGATTCCGGTGTCGCGAACTTGACGTAGACACAGCCCTAGAGACAGACGACACACATTACTGACATATAGACACAGCCCTAGAGACAGACGACACACATCACTGCCACATAGACACAGCCCTAGAGGCAGACGACACACATCACTGACATATAGACACAGCCCTAGAGACAGATGACACACATCACTGACATATAGACACAGCCCTAGAGGCAGACAACACCCATCACTGACACATAGACACAGCCCTAGAGGCAGACGACACACATCACTGCCACATAGACTCAGCCCTAGAGGCAGACGACACACATCACTGACATATAGAGACAGCCCTAGAGACAGATGACACACATCACTGACATATAGACACAGCCCTAGAGACAGACGACACACATCACTGACACATATACACAGCCCTAGAGACAGACAACACACATCACTGACATGTAGACACAGCCCTAGAGACAGGTGACACACATCACTGACACATCTCAATTCACGCTCTGTCATTAGTGCTGACTGGTCACATCATGTTTAATTCTTAAGTGTTGTAAGTTTTAGATGACGACCATTTTCAATGCTACTTTAATTGTTTCCAATGGGGGAGCGCAGAAAATAGTTCACTTTTTTGCTCAATAAGACCTTCTCTACAGCTGTTGACACATTTTTTATTAACTGTGCATTGAAATGATATCTATCAAGCTGTCATATCTACCTTTCACATTGATAATTTATACGATACAGATTTAACCCTGATGAGCAAACCAAACGTAGAACTGCTGACAACGATTGAGTGCATATGACTACCAAGCTGCCGCGGTCGACACCACACGTCCACCAACACACAGTAGGGAAATAAAAGGCACCTCTTTCGAGTTGCGGTCGACGGCGATGTGTAGAATGCTGTGATTGGACGAGCACTTCTCAAGGATGGCATCCTGCACGTAGATGTGCCAGTCATCACCATACTCGCTACAACACGGTGTCACAGGTCACGTTACGTTGACACAATCCCAACACAATTACAAGTTTGTCCATGCTCTGGCTAAAATCAAGAACGCCAAGATTGACTGGCGAGTGATGTTATTGGCTGAGCTTATATTCAGTTTGGCAGTCTGCCAGGGATACTGAGTCTGATATAATCATCAGTGTTTGAAAGTCAGAGGTGTCAACTTGTATGTTTTATGCATATGTCGTATGGATTTTTGTGTGTAATTGTATGGACTTACAGACGTACGAAGCAATCGTTACGGATATTTATGATTTTGACAAAACAAATCTTGGATGAGATGGATGCGAAAGGGACAGTTGATCCGGCCTTGAGGAAGCAAATACAGTATGGTTGGCCATTAACACGAAGACTGGAAACGAATTATAAATGGAATAATCGCGACATCAAGTTAGATCACCACATTTGTTCAGGCGACATGAGTGAATCAGCATCAGGTGTATACAATGTTTTGTACAGATATTTCTCACGATCTTACAAAAATAGGCTGACATCTCTAGTGAGTCACCATTTACCAGACTAAAAAATATTCCTACCACTGTTTTTAAAATACTGATTGTATTACATTTTATTTATCTCTCCGGTGCTTGTCGCATTTGGAAAACGAATGCTCTCTTGTCTACGTTGTTTAATGGGAATTCACTCTACGTTTGTATGATTCGCAGCACACATGTCCTAATTTGAGCAAACTTCCACCAATGGAATTTATCACGGTTTGGACTGAAACCCTGCGTTTCGAAACCAGTATTGAATTACAGTGAGGCTAGTGCGGTATAGAGGGCGTGAACTCACATGTCTGGGTCGAACATATTGCGTATCTTGAGACAGGGCGTGGAACTGCAGGGAGGGGCGTTGAGACTCGTGTCACGGTACTCTCCAAACGCTGCAAACACAAATGATGCCCGCTGCAGTTGCACCAACAGAATGCTCACTGGAAACTGTACACATTAAACACACGAAAACGTCACTGTAATTTTGTCAGAATTCGGAACAAAGTGGTGTGACATTTAGACGGCATGCTAGCTAGAAACCCTCCGGAGGTGAGTGTGGCCCCAACTGTTTTCAGTGCTAAACTTGTTAATTTTGTATAAAAATTCAACACAGTGGTCGTGTGATTACTGTGACATCATGCCTGTTGAGAAATATGTATGAAGCACCAAGATCAAAAACAACCGCAACACTCATTAATCGAGTTCTTGGTACATGCCTGAAGATTCTAAACACCTTATCGGTTATGACATCAACCAGAGCATTAGTCGTACGTCTAAGCCATGCAAAGCGATTGCTAAATGTGTTGCCGTTTTTAAGTCAGCTTTTATGGGTTTACCTAAAATTACACATTAGTAACTTTTCATCTCAGTGCTTTACATGGAATACTCGCAGCTGATGGAACTAATAGTGTTGGCAGTGTAAACATGTAATATTAATCTCTGGTTCAGACCGTGGTGTATGCAACTGTGTCTTTGGTATGTTGCATGTAGAACTATCTATGACTGAGATAAGTTGTGCTCACCTTGACCTTGCCACACACGACTGCCGTTGGGGACCGGCTGCAACGAAAACACATTTCAATGTCAATTAACTTGGTACATGCTGTCTTTCCATGATGGAACAAGATAGGTAAAACATTATACGTACTAACGTAAGGCTCATTGTTTTCCGTTATTTAACAAATATGGAAAATTAATTTTGGGAAAAAGACGAATCAGATATGGGATGCACGACCCCATACTTATTTCAAATTGTAACTTGCGACACGAGACAAGAATAATGTCTACTTTCTGGAACCACAACAGATTCCAGTATCACCATTTTGGGTACAAATGCATGCCTACTTATATTCTTAATCCTGTGGGATTTCTCTGATATAATCAAGACCATTAGATCATTTTGAATCAGTTCTCTATCTCTATACATCATCTGAGACAACAGCAATCTTTTGAACAAAACTCAAGTCATATTTGTTTGAAATTCCCTTGCCTTCCTAAACTTTCAGTGGTTCCTTACACCAACAATTGACTCCTGCTGGTCAACTACGACTACTACTACGACTACTACAGCTACTACTACAGCTACTACTACTACTACTACAGCTACTACTACTACAGCTACTACTACTACTACAGCTACTACTACTACTACAGCTACTACTACTACTACTACAGCTACTACAACTACTACAGCTACTACTACAGCTACTACTACTACTACAGCTACTACTACAGCTACTACTACTACTACAGCTACTACTACAGCTACTACTACTACTACAGCTACTACTACTACTACAGCTACTACTACTACTACAACAGTTAGTACTACTACTACAGCTATTGCTACAGCTACTACTACAGCTACAACTACTATCACTACAACTACAGCTACCTCTACTACAACTACTACTACAGCTACTACTACTACTACAGCTACTACTACTACTACTACAGCTACTACAACTACTACAGCTACTACTACTGCTACAGCTACTACAACTACTACTACAGCTACTACTACAACTACTATTACTACAACTACAGCTACTACTACTGCTACAACTACTACTACTACAACTACAGCTACTACTACAGCTACTACTACAGCTACTACAACTACAACTACTATTCCTACCTGCAGCCATCGCCACACTGCGAACTCCTCTCCATGGATCTTCTGTGTCTCGACGCGTACGCGAGACTCGTTGGCAGAGAGGAACTTGACAGCTTTGTCCCACGTCGCCTGTTTCTGGGCCCTGAAATGTAACATCGATCTTATCGCTATCCCGCACGCACATATGCCAAGGGATGACAAACACGGGCCAGAGACGTGTCCCCACTGATTAATTCCTCCCATAATTCTTCTAGATAATTGAATACAATGACACAAACAAGACTGACATCATTTAAATACACCTTCACAGATGCATGGAGCACAAATCCTGCATTATGAAAACTAAAATGGATTTAATGTTTGATTCGGGCACATTTGATCATAACAAAAAGTAATTTTGAGGTGTCATTGTTATAAAAATTAACTTTATTGATAGAACACTTGCAAAACTATCGGAATTCGATAAAAACATGCATTTCCTCTCAAAACAAAATTCACCTGCTGTGTCTAAACTTAAGCTAGAGCAATTATTGTGAGGACAGGATAATGAAACAGAGACAACAAAGCACACGCACCGTTATTCTTAGCGTATTTATCAAATATTTCACAACACTGTCCAAGTCCTGTAACCTTGGCAGGTGTTTCCAAATTATACACGATGGACCTGACTCAACTCACCTCTCAGCTGGAGCAATGAGCATGTCTCTGACGTGAGGGATGGCGAGATACGGCTTCATCCCATCTTTCCCATCATTCTCCTCACAGTGCTTCTGCAGGATGTCTGACAGCAGACAGACAACATTGGTACACCAACAACGCAGCATTGGTACACCAAGAACACAGCATTGGTACACCAACAGCATACACCAATAACGCGGCATTGGTACACCAACAGCATACACCAACAACGCAGCATTGGTACACCAACAGCATACACCAAGAACGCAGCATTGGTACACCAACAGCATACACCAACAACGCAGCATTGGTACACCAACAGCATGCACCAACAACGCAGCATTGGTATACCAACAGCATACACCAACAACACAACATTGGTACACCAACAGCATACACCAACAATGCAGCATTGGTATACCAACAGCGTGTACCAACAATGCAGCATTGGTACACCAACAACATACACAAACAACGCAGCATTGGTACACCAACAGCATACACCAACAACACAACATTGGTACACCAACAGCATACACCAACAATGCAGCATTGGTATACCAACAGCGTGTACCAACAATGCAGCATTGGTACACCAACAACATACACAAACAACGCAGCATTGGTACACCAACAGCATGCACCAATAACGCAGCATTGGTACACCAACAGCATACACAAACAACGCAGCATTGGTACACCAACAACATACACCAACAACGCAACATTGGTACACCAACAGCATACACAAACAACGCAGCATTGGAACACCAACAGCATACACCAACAACGCAACATTGGTACACCAACAACATACACCAACAACACAGCATTGGTATACCAACAGCATGCACCAATAACGCAGCATTCGTACACCAACAGCATACACAAACAACGCAGCATTGGTACACCAACAACATACACCAACAACACAACATTGGTACACCAACAGCATACACAAACAACGCAGCATTGGAACACCAACAGCATACACCAACAACGCAGCATTGGTACACCAACAACATACACCAACAACACAGCATTGATGCACAGACAACATACACTAACAACACAATATTGGTATACCAACAACATAACATTGGTACTGTTTTGGTACACCAACAACATACACTAACACAGCATTGGTACATCAACAACATACACCAACAACACAGCATTGGTACACCAACAACATACACCAACAACACAACATTGGTACACCAACAACATACACCAACAACACAACATTGGTACACCAACAACATAACATTGGTACACCAACAACATACACCAAAAACACAACATTGGTACACCAACAACATACACTATCAAAGCATTGGTTCACCAACAACATACACCAACAACACAGCATTGGTACACCAAAAATATACCATACAATACTGTTAAAACAATACATGGTTACAACAATTATCACCTTTATTATATCAATGCCACATATCCCTAATTTTTAACGCAACGTTCTTAATAACAGACAAATTATGTCAGAACTAAATTTCACGCCAAACCACACACAATGTTTGCAACATGAATCATGTACTCTACCCTTGGTAGTAGAAACCTATAAGTGGCATTTACTACAGCAACAGGCATCCCTTTTGCAAACCCCCCCTTGAAGCTGCTTGAGTCCTGTACTCGTAACAGTAAAATGAAAGAGAGTGTAATAAATTTAGCTGTTATAATGGCTACTTTACCGATGATCTGCTCGACGATCTTGTAGACTTCCTGCGCCTTGCGCTCACGTTCACGCCATTTGTAACGCATCGCAGCGATCACAACCGTCACTACAAAGGCAGCTGCAACAAACACAAATGATACAATAAATGCACACTAGACATAAGATTTCATGTATGCATGATAAGTTTACACAAACAAACAGGTGTCTTTTGAAAGAGTTTTGTGCAGTTTTTCAAACAATGTGTGTGTGTGCGTGCGACATAGATGTACAAGATTTTATTCTAAAGTTCGTACAGAAATATCAAGAACATACTAAGGACTACGAGTATACATATCCTAGAAATCCTAAATAAAGACTAATACATTAACTTTTGTGTATTGTAGGTGTACATTCTCCCTGGCACACACGTTCACTCGTATCTATCTTTCTATATCACTCTGCCTCCTGAGACCACTGGTTTCTACCAACTGGCAATGTATTTAAAAATAAGAAGGCAATTACATAGAAATATTTACTATTTTCAGTAAACAAACAAGTCATCAGCCATCCTCCAGGTGATGTCACTGTGGAGTTGTTGAAATTATTATCCACTGCACACGATGCTGCTATTAGCAACAGTGGAAATACACTGATTTATTTAATGAAAAATGCCACTTACACGTTTATCAGATTTAGATATGTTCACCATACAAACGTTGCTTTTGGCTAGTGATCATTTCTTCCACATCACAGAGTGACTAAGTCTGCGTGATTACGGCGGTGCCGATTTATCGTTCACTGAGTGTCATGTGGCTCCCTTTAATGGCTACATTTGCACAATGTTCGGACAATCGCAGCTTTTGATATAAAAATGCCAGACCTGGAGATTTCTACTGTCTGATTAGATCAATCAGTTGGAATCCATAGTTCTTACGTTCTCAGAGTGGTATATTATTAGTTGAATCCCCATCACTGCAACATACATTGACCCCAGAGTTCAAACTAGTCATAACTGGCAGTGGCAGGCCGTGGATTGTGGTTTCATGTTTGTCACCCTTTACTAATATTTGGCACTATACGATAACTAAATTAAATTTGCCACCCCATACGTTTATTTGGCACTACACTGTTATTCCCGAGCCCTAACTGGTGTGCAACACATGCCAGTGGTCTCACCTATCACTGCAACGACGATGACGTAGACGACAAAGCGAGCCGACCGCTTGAGTCGACACAGAAACGACATGTTTGACAGCTCCGATTCCATGGCAACGATGGTGTCGGCCTTGCCCGACATGTCCCCAGGCGCATTGAGCAGTCTGAAACATTCAGCATGGAGCTAGCACAACACAATTACAACCTCTTTAGAAAGGTTACATAATATTTCATGCATGAATTCCATAAAACAGAGCTGATAAATTGCACTTATTCAAGTTGCATTCTTCGGAGTTTCCCTCAATGCATGTCCGACATATTTGGTACTGTGGGAAAGAGGCCTATCTGTAAACAAGTTGCCCAATGTTGGGCAGGGTTGATGGCAGTCCCCTCAGTGACGTGACACTGTCAACACTGGCGCAGTGTACACTGGCTAACTGTAAACAGGGTACGGTTGATAAGCTCGCCACTATGAAATATTTGCTAAATACTCGGATTATGTTATGATTATTTCAATAAATAGTTTGCAAGATATATCTTCGACAACAAGTGTTAGTTGCGAGTGAATTTTGACTGCATCAAACAGAGAAATAGAAGCAAAACGGCCAAATCTGGAATTTGATTACATAACCGCAAACTTCAAATGTGGTTTTCTCAGTTTGAAGCTTTCTACCCCAGATATGTTCAGTGTAAAAAAACGTTGGGGCTATGTGAGCTAGGTCCATGATTTTTATACCATAGGAAAGCATAATTATCCTTCTTTCTAACGGTGTAACTAATTCAATGTTTTACAAACAACTCATTTCTTTAGAACACACACACACACACACACACACACACACACACACACACACACACACACACACACACACACACACACACACACACACACACACACACACACACACACACACACACACACACACACACACACACACACACACAACACACACACACAACACACACAACACACACACACACACACACACACACACACACACACACACACACACACACACACACACACAAAACAAAGTTTCAATTAAATTCACATAGAAATTCTATGTATAATTTTGGTGATATAAATCGACAAAAACAGGTAAAACAAGTGTGTAGTCAGTTACTCTATGAAGATTTCACATCAAATCGATCGTAAATTCATTAGCCATGGCTTCCATTCCTCACCTGATTTTCCAGTGTGGATGTTGGTCAATGAGTTTGATCGCGTTCTCCAAGTGGTTCTAAACCAAAACAGAATGTGTCTTTACCATTTCATGCAAATGTAAGTGCAAAACATTGCCAACCAAGTTTGAATATAACCGACAATGATTCACTATCGTTTTAATCATTGCTACAGAATGACATAGCAGGTAATAACAGTAGACTTTCGTGGTGGAAGCGAAACGATTAGTGCATGTTTAAACGAAACATGCATTAATCATAACTACAATCAGAAATACAAACTATCCACTATATCATTACATCCTCTGTAATCATTTCTCATCACTTTATGTAAAGCATATAAAGTGTCCGCCCTACACAGACGGCATCTGACATTATGTCATCTTATCTGTCATTACATGATCATGTCACATTCATGACGATTCACAATGGAAATAAGCGCTTGCAATTTTTTTGTCATCCTGACATTTAATGTACTTTGTATTTATATCTTATGTATATTTGTACAATGTTTATATTAAAAAAACATCATTTTAGAGCTCGGGGGTAGAGCTTCGGACTCTTTGACTAAGAGGACTCGGGTTCGAATCCTGTGCTGCGGTGTTAAAACCTCGGGCAAGTTTTTTCACTCTACATTGCTCCAGTTCACTCAGCTGTATAAATGAGTACCTGGCTGTAGACAAGTAGTGGATATGTGTACGAGCATTAACTGCAGCATACAGCTGGATGCTTCCCAGAGAAGAAGAGATGGTATCTGATTGAACAGGTCTGCCGAGGATGTAAAGCGCTTTGAACGGTCCTGAGGATTGGATACTGCATTATATAAGAACTTACTTTTATCATCATCATCGTGGGCACACAATTGTATTACCAACTGTATGACAATTTGAATTCGTAATAAATTACACCCATATTCTAAGTAACCGTACTTGCAGTTGCAAACATACATACTGTTAACAACAGTGACAATGGGCCACCCATGTACCCACCTTAGCCTTGGGTCCGTGAAGCTTCAACAGTTCCTCCTCCACTTCCATCAGAGACATGTTCCTGTCCACCCCCTCCGCTCCGCAATCATAGTGCCCTAAAATACCACACAGTGTCACCACTAGCGTCCATGAGACCCACGTTGGCAGTCAAGTAACATATTTTCATCAAGCACAATCACAGGTATAAGTAATTTGCTTTTTAAACACGCAGGGATAAGTTGCTGAACATTAAGACTAGTACACCAGTTCAAGATCAAGCATATTTCTGTTACAATGCCCACCTACAGGATCATTCGGGTGCATATTAATTTTTTGAAAAATATATGTTAACTTTAAATATATATAACCATGACACTTTGAAAGATATGCAGCAGGCAAGACAAACAGAAGTATTACTGCACATTTAACATTTACAAGTACTTGACATTTAGCATAACATATTCACAAATTTGCATTTCCACAACATTTCCAAGAACAGTTTTTAACATACGACTTCCTCGCAAGCCAGGGGTTATTGCGCTGCGCTACAGTAACTCTGCCTGCCTGATCATCTCCGCAAACCGTGGAAGTGAGCAGAATCAAACTATAAAATTATAGCAATTGACTTCGCCAGTCACTACTGCGTCAGCCGTGGGAACGGCGCAAATACCCGTCCCCATTTTGAAGACAGACACACAACTGGTGGGAATCCTCGTACGACCCATTCACATCCTAAACATTGCCTATAACACAACCAATGTGTGGCTGAAATTACCCATAATTTTTTTATCACATGACCGGAGGCCGATCTCACTCCTCACAAGCGATTTCATTGCGGAGCTTTGCAAAGGGATGTGCCAGGAGTATTGTAGGCTGACACTAATGTAATCGGCCGCAGTCACCCAGGATGGCATGTACTGGTACAACAGTTGATTAAAATATGACGTCATGAAGACCCAGTGTCAGTTTTATTACACACAAAAAGCGGCCATATGGAACCATACCTGCTCTAATTGCAAGCATATTCACAATGCTTTTAACGAGCAACATTGGCCCCTCTGCCTTGCTGCAGTCCTGTATTGAAACAGAAAACCTTGATTTAAGAACAACGATTTGGCACACAGTTCACTTCATGCACCACAGGAGACACATCTGCAATCTACTGCACTAACACGCTTGTTAATTTAGAAAGCCAAAAGTAAATGTATTGCAGTTTTATTAAAAACATCACTGCATTCATTAATGTTTTTAATAAAACTGCAAGACATTTACTTTTGGCGTTCGAGAGTAACAAGCCTATTAGCGCAGTGCATGTCCCGGTAATCAGTCTACCCATACATGCATGTCTCTACATTGTTAAAAATCAGTATGTTCACGACATCAAATTATTTCCCCAGTAAAATAACAGATCTGACAATAATTTGTACATACAAGGTAGTAAAATATATCCCACTGACAAGAAACACTTGACAAATTACTTAGTGTCATTAGCATAGGCATCACTGTAACTGTAGTTTGCAATTACATATTCAACATTATGAAATATGAACACTGAACAGTAGTTTTATATTTAATATTATAATGAGAACAAATACGGAATACATGACTCACCACTCCCCCTGAACTTGAACAAACCAGCTGCTTCCCTGCACAAAAGACAGTTCAATTAGATTTTTTTAGATTTCTGCTTTCTGGACCTGAGTGATATGTACCAGGTAGGTCTACATCTAAGCTGTCACTTTATCAAACACAAAGGAAAGATTATGAAGTTTGTTTGGACTGCTGAAAATTTTCAAACACGTCATACCTTGATAGACTTGTATATTTCATATCCAAATTGAACTGGGAGAAGAAAATACCTTTCGGGTCCGAAAGAATCCCTATAAACCCAAGTACCGGTATGCCCGTTAAAATTCACAAAAATTGTGCCCTGGTCCCTACAGCAAAAAACTGGGTCCAGCTAACTGTGTCGTGCTCAGTGCACCTTTGTCAGGCACACTCAGTTTGGTAGTACTCTGCCAGGGCTGGGTCAATTCAAAAAGAATTTGAATTGATCAATTCAATTCCAATTCAATTCCGGAATTGGAGCGGAAATTTGAATTGAAAGATTTTGAACAAAATGAATTGAAGTGGAATTGAAAGATTTTGAACTGAATCGGTATTGGAAGATTTTGAATTGAAGTGGAATTGAATAAAAAGGAATTGAGCATCTGATATTTTTGTGATGCTGCGAAGAATACTTTACAGACAGTTGGGAGTATTGCTGTGCAACCAATGGTGTTTAATCACCAAGAAAAGTTGGACAACGAAGCTGCTGGTCAAACATTACCCAGCAGTTAATCAGTGGATGAAACAGATGAAAAATGTGGCTTGTCCTAGTGCCTTGTGTGAATCAGTGCTGGCTGGGGATTGCTTCAAAGAACCATTGAAAGTACCCACATAACAATCACATGTTCCCAGTGTCACATGCTAAGCAAATAATTATTAAAACTACCCAGGTACCAAAGTAAAGCCGGGATATCTCAAAACAGTCCAAAGTGTAACCAGTTTTAGTTCAAAGATTACCAGTGCAAACATAAGCCCAGTGAAGACTGACAACACTTGTAGATTATACCCAGAATGTGACAAGTTTACTGACAACCATATAAATGTTATAAAATATATAATTATATTTTACCCAGCCAATAACCACTTAGTGGTTTATATGTTCTTCGTACCTACTCAATCAAATTGAAACACGTAGCCTGTATCAACGTTTAAACACTGGTTGATGCAATGAAATAGTTTGAGCTAATTGTTTATCTTATTTCTGCATGCTTCACTACGCTATGTGTCAGTGAGTCAAAAGTCAGAACCACTTTAATGACCTAATCTAGCGTTTCAACTAAATTACTGTTAAGTAGTTGATGCCAGAACGAGAGCAGACTCAGTAGAACTTGGACATTTCAATTATGCAATGAATCCAGTGATGCCTGGATTAAAATGCAATGCAATAAAATGTCACTGAATGAATTCTTTTGGTTTTGGTGATTATGTGTGTTATATAATGATTATATAATTATACAAATACATAACATGCTATATCACTCCCCTGTATGCACATTAATCACATAATGTATGGTTAACTATAGTTATGTGAACTGCAGCGGGAATTGAATGATTTGAAAAAAATTGAATTGAAAGAAACTGAATTGGAACTGAATAAAATGAATTGGATTTGGAAGAATGGTATTGACCCCAGACCTGAACTCTGCATACAGTCACACATGTGTACATATTTTGTTTTTTTGGAAACTGATCATGTTTTTGGAAAGCACAGTATTAATATGCTCATTTTAGTATTACCAAACACCAACTAGTCAAATTAAACAGCCAGTCTTTCACAGTAATAAATGTCCAGTACACTTGTTTATTTAATGAGATCAATCCAGTGCAGCAAAAGCAACATCCACACCTGCATTGAGTTTACTCGTGTGTGCCAAATAAAAGCGGTCAAATTTAATAATAATGTAGCTGTACCGAATAAATCAAATCACTCACTAATGAGCGTTGATGGTCAATTTTAGGGTAAAGCAAAACGGACCAACCTTACTGAGCTCGTCAGAATTAAGAATTCTGACCAATTCGCTTATTCTTAGAAATCTAGATGTTGAATAAAAATCTAGTATCCTCGCAATCCTGTGATTACAAATTGAACAAACATTGCCAATGTTAGAGATGTAGAGGAAGCCATAAGAAAAATATCTAGCAAAAATGACTGTCATTAACAAAATTAGGTTCAGGCGGTGAAAATCTCTAAATGAAACAATCATACATATAACGGGGTTTGATTAGCGGCAAATAAAGTGTCTTTTAAAGCTGCAAATAAAGTGTCTTTTTCGTTAAATAAATATGCATACTGGGACATTTATTATGTACACTAGAGTAGTCCACTATGGGCGTAATTGAACTTTGCTGATCAGTGAGCTGAGCTCAGCTGACTAACCACAGAATACATGCATTTTACATATTTCAAGATTTAACTCACTTCCCTCCATATAGGATAATCGAAATTTGAATTTGAAGTATAATCTGATTAATCAATATAATCTGATTAATCAAGAATTTACTGGTAATCAATCATGTACATATCATTGAATCTTGCTCGACACAACCAGGGTTTTATGCAGGATCACATTTTTTCCAGTCACACATTTTTTGTGGACACATGGATGCTAACAGTTAAGCCACTTGAGAAACTTGAAATATGTTTTATGACTGGACATGGACTACAAACACACTTGTATGTGACACCATTGACACTCACTTGCAAGGCATAACTGACAATATCTATGGTTTTGGAAGACCTTTTTTGCTCCTTCCTTTTTTCCCCATCCACCCATATTTCTACCCATCCACAATGTGTTTTACCTATCCAAATGATGGGTGGACGAGTCTGTGCATAAAGCTATGGTCACACAACTCATAATCATCTTTTTAAAATATGTTCAATAAAAAATTGTCCTCGCTCTGTTGTATCAGTTGACACCCATATCCAGTGCTCTTTCTGGTGGTTGCGTTTTTAAATTAATCAGTATTCAGTAAATGTGGTTCTATCCAGAGCTGTATTTTCACAAAATAAATGTAATTGTTTTTAAGATGATGTCAACAGCAGTTCTTAACCTTTTTGCACTGCAACTCTGCAAAGTTTTGCGACGGAGGACATGAAGGAAAATATTCGAGCGATATTCCTTTATATAGCTGCAAATTTTCGAATTTCGAAACGAATAGCGGGAAAACATTCAAATATTCGAAAACGAATCAAATATTCGCCTCATCCTTAATGCCCCATGTAATAATTTTAAAATCTACCTTCAAAATGCTACACTCAGAAATGCATTTGAACCTTTTACCTGGTATATACAGGGGAAACAAAAGCATAACTACAAGGTAGCAGCATGTAAACATGTTTACAGCAGGAAATAGTTACGAGGTGGGAATTTTTGTATATTTAGGGCAAGGTGGCTTAGTAAAACAGCGAGGTGGCCCACCTTGCTCACATACACATAACTTGGGTAACACTGCCAGATCTTGCGTGCAAAACCAATTATTTGCCAAATGTCACATGAATTTGAAATGTGAGTGATGACTAAATATTATGGCTTTTCAAATTCATGTGCACAATGTTTGCTATACATACATCACTTGTCTTGGATGTATGTGGTACGAATAAGCAGCAAAATTAAGGATAATCCAGACAGTCATTGGAAACACTGGGTAACCTACTCAAAATGGCTTGGTGACCCATTATTGTTACCCTGGCGTTAAGAATGGCTGTTTTAGGAGAATTTTTAATTCAAAGACATATCGATCAGTTTTTTATTTCACCAATTTGTGTTGTTTTATCAAAATTGTTTTCAATGTTGTTTATTGACACAGTGAAATTACGCTACATAATACATTGTGCAGTCAGTGAGTCACTTACTTGACACAACATCAGGAGTACTTCTTGTGACATTCATGTAGACAAATGCAAGCACGATAAAGAAGAACACCGCCAGAATAAGCAGAAATGTTGATATGTGCAGGGCAAAACTTTGCTTGCTCTCAGATGCCATCCGAACTGGCTTTGATGGTTTTGCTTTGGTTTTTGCTGAGGACGGTTCATAATTGATACCTCGTTGTGGCTCTCCATCACTAGGAGAGGCAGATCGGAGGTTCTGGCTTATGGGTGATCTTTGTGGGGTAAAGCGATTGTACACTGTAGTCCCCGTTACAGATCTGGAACTCTTGTTCAAGTTGTTGCCTGTAAAAGAAGTGACAAGGCTTCCAAATGTATTGTCAAGCCAGGAGGATGTGTTTATGCCTGTAGTAACCATGTGTGTGGAACTGTTATTTGTGTCACTACCGAATTTTCCCACATCACTGTCTTCACCAGAGGCAGAGTCTTCCAAACCTAAGACATCTAGGTCATCCGAGTCGCTGAATTCGAATGTGTCATTGTTGATTGTATGTCGAGTTACTGATGTTGATATGCTCGCATCAATAGCTGTCGAATGCAGGGGTCCAAATTCAGACGCTGGAGCAATTTTAGGCGATGATTTCTTTTTCAACTCGGGCGCAGTGATTACTGTCCGCGATGTCGACCGTAATGACCGGCGGGAAAGCTGCTGTACCGGCGACGGGCGTTCGCGGGGAATCCTCTCCGACTGTGATTCCGGCCGAGGATGCTGTTTCCCCGGAATGTGTCTGTTTGCGGCAGTTGTGGTTTTTGGAGCCGCAGAAGACGCTTTGGCCCGTCTGCGCGTTGAACCCCGTTCAGCAGACTCACCGCCGCCACCGGCCGGCGGGGCCGGGGCATCGTCCCCGCTTTCGTCCGAGCTGAACCCGAGTAACTTTTTGCTAGCAAATCGCCGCCTGGGGGTACTCGCAGTTGCTTTCTGGTTTCCGCGCAGGGACTTTAGCTTTCTTAGATATAACGGACGTGTTGTATCAGTTATAGGACCGACACTGACTTCTCCCAGAGCTGCCAATTCCTTTCTCAGTTCCTTATCCGTTAGTCGTTCGGCCATGTCTTAGTCTGAATAAGCAGAAGTCCCCGGATGTAGACCACGTCAGACACGTGGCTACAAAATGTGTCGGCTTGACCTAATTGTTTTGACTTTATCCAGAAGCGAACGTAATAGGAATTTGGTTAACGAATTTAAATTAATATACTTAATCATACTTATGTGGTGCTCTTGTTTAGACGAATGTGTTTACACAGGAGCTACCATTTACAGTGATTCACGTTTTATAATAACTAGAAGCATTATTGTCTAAGACGCATTGGGTAATATGCCTACACGCAACACAATAACTATTTTTGGCAATCACACACGTTCGGGTGGGAATATGGTGTACCGAATTACAACAAATGCACAAAAATGACATTAGAAATAGTTCTTCAAGGGCATTTTAAAGCTACATAAGAATTGCTTATAACATAATTCGCTAGATGGCGACACATCAACCTCTCAATGTAGACTACGTGTTATTCACTATGTGTCGCCACCACTATGGCTATTGCCCTCAGCAAAACCAATCAGCAAATAAAAAAATACTAGAACGCAAATTCAGTTGTTCGTCTTTTGCACCCTTTTTTATCTTCAAATGACATATTCTGTAAAAAAAAAAAGTTTATAAGTAGTTGAGGAAAATAATAATAGGACCTAGTGTATGGGGAATGTTGGCTCACTGGAAATTTGTGTTTTAAACATGGAATAAGTTAGAATGCAAATTTAGAATGCTACCCTTGAAAATAGAGGGTCTAACAACTATTTCAAATGGTATAGCCATGTTTAACACAACAAATGTTATGAATAAGCGATTGCATATACCGATCACTTTATGCATGCTCATAAGAAACTCTAAGTTTGCTATGTTTATTATTCACATAAATTGTGTATCATGAACAGTTATACGTTGCTACGACATCATCCCGATTCCATCCACAACTGTTCCTTTTGCCCTCTCGTACATTCCGTCCATTGTTATATTTTCTGCTTCTGTGTGTACGCCTCATCCATCTGTCTCTTTAAATCTCACTTCAGACTGGGTCAAGGGCCTTCTTCCGGTCCACAGATGCCACTGTCATTCTCCCTTGCATCTCGAGCATCCTCCCTATAAGTTGTCCTCCCTGTGCCCACATGTTCTCCTTCGTCCAGTTTTTGCTCTAGTCTCTTTCGAATACTCTTGTCCTTTACCATTCTCTATTCTGTTAATCGGGTCGTTATGAATATTACCATCTTGCCGTTCTTTTTTGTGTGTTTGCTTCCGGTTGATTCCCTGTGTCCTTGGCCTTTATTCCCTTCAAGAATTCCTTCTTTTCGCATTTAGCCTTTGCAACTTCGTTTGTCCACCCTCATTGGTTTGGGTGTTTAAGAATTATTAAAATATTTGTCCAAACAATTTAGCCCGCCGATATATTTACAGCACTTTTGAAACGTCATTCATCGGGTCGCGAACTAATCTAGCCCATCATGATTATATCCATCCTCACTTGGCCCCTCGGTATAATTTATTTTCCGTCAACGACGGGCTCAGACTTTCTAGTGCGACCCTAATTTCGCGATTAACTAGGGCGTGTTGATGAGGGCATCGATCGTGCGTCCTAAAGTTTGTGTACGTCTAGACCAGCAAAAGATAAATCACATAAATGACGTCTGCGTCCAAAACCGTGTTCTCCTATCTAAACTTTGTAAGGCGTTCTCTGAACAGAACGCGTCACGTGAATCACTATAATAGGCCAAGAGTCAGGTCCAGCTCTCAGGATGTTTTCTGCTTATTTTTTTTCATTAGTATTTCCTAATAACTGATACATTGGGCCATCGCAAGGTGGCTATAATGACCGCTCCCACCTCGGGGGCTTTTTGGCGTCGGGGGCCAGAAACCCCGTTTTCGGACCTTGGACCCAATACCTGTTACCCGCGCTCATTAGCTGCGCGGGTGAATGCTGACCTTGCCTGCGGTAAGCGACCTCTTCAATGAGTTCTTGTATCGCCTCCGCATGTCCGTTCTTTCCCAGTGGAAAGCTCTCCATATGAATCATCCATGTAGGACAATGTTTGGCAAGCGGTTTTTCTACCATTCTACCCAGTGGAGCTGTATCCGATGGACCGTGGCCTTCATGCTGGTGGTCTGTGCGGACTCTAGCACTTGGATGTTGGTGATTAAGTCACTGCAATGTTTATAAAGGACAGTGCGGGGAAAACGCTGGTGGAATTGTGCAACGATGTCCACATGGTTACGACAAGTCACCCGTGATTCTGTCCAAGCAGGAGGGTAGACAGGTCGACGGCTCTGTAGACGTTCAATTTTGTGCCTGTTCTGCCAAAGGCGCTAGCTAGCTATTTGTCTTGGACAGCCCGGTGTCGATTTCTTTGTCGATTTTCGCATCAGATGAAATCACGCCCCCGGGTAGATAATCTGATGACTTGTTCTCAGATCCGTGCGATGGTGATGCCTGTGGGTGATAGTCGCCATGGGATGCTGGCTGGTGGTGTACCTCGGCTTTTTCAGGTTGATTTCAAGTTTAAATAGTTGTGTTGCTTCTGCAAAACATGGTATTAGTTGCTGCATTGCGCGTTGCGTGTGAGCGTCGTGGGCCACAAATGACAGCTCGCGCATGAGTTGTTCCAAGGTCTTCATGTGAGCGTGTTGTCGTAGGTTGACTTGGTACCGTATGCGCAAGCCGTCACCTCGGTCTTCCTCGGCTTGCTGAAACGTGATGCTGAAGAATAATGGTGGATAGTGTGGGCGTAAGGACACGTGGTGTGTGTGTGTGTGTGTGTGTGTGTGTGTGTGTGTGTGTGTGTGTGTGTGTGTGTGTGTGTGTGTGTGTGTGTGTGTGTGTGTGTGTGTGTGTGTGTGTGTGTGTGTGTGTGTGTGTGTGTGTGTGTGTGTTGTGTGTGTGTTGTGTGTGTGTGTTTTTATTATATATATATATATATTTTGTATTGTAATATATATATATATATATATATATATATATATATGATGCTTTTATCATATATCTGCCTAATTCTATATTTGAAGCATAACATATTGACCTGGCTGGCGGTTACGTAATCAGTTCACGTGTTAGTCCGGTCGTGTATCGACTATCGCCGCTGGTGGGACGACCTCTACTTTGACCGCCGCAGGTGTTGCCGTGTCCAAGAGGCGCCAAGCTGACGAGTGGTCAGCGGCTGAACAGGTTCTTCCGATATTTCTACCATATCCTATGAAACTGGACACTGTCCGTGCTGCTTCAAACTACTTCTGGTCAATAGTGGACACACCTCATCGTCCGATGTAAACGTGGGCAAGATTCTTGATTAGAAAATCCATACGTATATACCTGAGGGTTTCCTTAAAACCGATGGCTTTAAACGCTTCCGGTCGAATAATTGAATTATAGTATATATGTGTGGACGAGGACATCACATGTGGTGGGGTAGTTGGACCTATGTCGACTATTCTGACCGTGTGTAAATATTCTGAATAGCAAACTATATGCAAGACTAGATAATAAAGTAAAATGTCTATAATATAGACATTTTACTTGTCTGTTTTACTTGTCTATTTTACATGTCTATAATATAGACATTTTACTTGTCTATTTTACATGTCTATAATATAGACATTTTACTTTTACGATCTTAACATAGCATATTATGCTCTGTTAAGATCGATTAGATCTCGCGCTTGTTGGTTAAGTCGGCTTATAAATATAAGTGGGCGCTGCTTCACCCGTAAACAAAACACCCCTTAATGGAAAACGTACCTATATATTAGAAACATAGTCAGCTTTTCACATTTAATGACATTTGTACCGCTGACGATACCGAGCACATGTACACAATACTGAGCGTATGTACACAATACTGAGCGTATGCCAACTAAATCGTGCACAGGAAGAATCGCTTATCTATTAACGATTCGTCGTATAGATAAATGAAACCTGCGCCTATCATTGTTTGACGTTGATTGAGATTTCATCGTTTGCGTGAATATTTGTATTTGCGTGTGATTTAAACTGTAAGGCGCCGAAGGTTTGGTGTGGTGTTTCCAGTCTCCAGTTTCTGCCGATGTACGTTTATATTGGTGGGCAGACAACTCGGCCCACCGACAACTCGGCCCAGGACAACTCGGCCCCAGTGTGAGACAACTCGGCCCACTTCCAGAGACAACTCGGCCCGTGTATTTGTATAACTCGAATCAGTCACACCCAACGAATTCTTCAAAAGTTTATACATATACTATAGGTTACTAAATTATAATGACTGTCATTAAAAACAAATAATAAAATTATTCGCAAATTAAACAAACTCACGCAAAATAATATCCGTATTGTGTCAAGGAATCGATTGTTATATCAGTGTATAATTAATGTTTAGGGTTCATTCTGTTAAATAAATTATGGTTAGGATAAAACCTGATTTTTAAAGCTCGTTTATGCAGCGCCGCCGCGATAAAACACCGCCGCCGCAGATGATTTCGAGTTTCGTGCGAGTTTGATAATTTAATTCTTTACAGAATTAAGCTTTCTTTTATTGTGTATCCTATAGTGTGTACAGGTTTACAATATACACGAAAAGAAGACTGGTGGTTGTAACACGTTGCTTAATTAATGGTTATACGTCAGAAACAGAAAGTAAAAGATCGCCCAAATCTATAGAATTCTTTTGGGTTGCAATTTACTGAATTAACCAATATCTAGTAGCCACCATTATAATATTCCTCACAGACAATGTGAATTCGTCTCTCTATTTCACCGATAAATATAATTCACCGAGCAGCCATCGGGGCCGAGTTTTCTCACACTGGGGCCGAGTTGTCCTGGGCCGAGTTGTTGGTGGGCCGAGTTGTCTGTCATTCGTTTATATTATGTATGTCGCCAATTTTGGTGTCAGTATTGCACGAACGAATCAAGTGAGGGGATATGGCAGCGTGTTAAAAAAAATAAACTGCCATGTGATTAAGCCTACTGCCCGCCAAATATGTACCAAAACACGAGAAAGAATTAATTCCATAACATTTGTAATGTTTTAGAACTCCAAATTACAGAAATTGTGGCAAGTGAGGCAAGCATACTCTAGCCCTAATTCAATGCCAGTATCGCCTGGTGTGAATGGTTGAATCGAGTAACGATTATTACATGTTGTCTTGGTTGCGCTGTAGATATTTGATGACCCCTGAAAGACTAGGTATTGTTGATAAATAGAATGTTGTTGTAAAATCACATCAGTCCTATAACATCAGTCCAACAACGATTGCCATTAATTACAATAATTTATTCGATCATAAGATACATAGTATATACGGCAAATAAATGTAAAGGACTATAATGGTCAATGAGACTCTAAGTAAGGCATTAAACATGCCAACATGCCTTTGTTACACAGCACTTTCTTACGGTACTGAAACGGCTTGTCTTTTACAACATCACTTTGTCCATTGTTTGTGACTGACCCACGTATATAACCTGCTTATGTACACGACTTGGTGGACCTTGCAAACAGAAGGCGTGGATAATACGCAATTACCGAAGTTTCGAAATGAGAAAAAGTTGATTTGAACCCGTCATATCTCGATTGAGTTCGTCGTTCTAACCACCACGTCATGTAAATCCATCACATGTAGACTTAGTTCATTATGGAACCCTCACAACGAACAATAGGGAACACAAACAATTCATAAGTAAACAGTCATAATTATTATAAATAACTTATTAACAGCATATTAAAAAGGTAAGTTCTCATATATAGCGCCGTTTCCAATCCTCAGGATTACACAATGCGCCTTAC
>JAODUO010000249.1:637500-682500 GCA_025642075.2 Ridgeia piscesae | reverse complement strand
TCGCCTTCTTTTATGCGATTTTGTCATGAACATTTATTTCGTACTGGTGGAATCGCCTTCTTTTATGTGATTTTGTCATGAACATTTATTTCGTTCTGGTGGAATCGCCTTCTTTTATGTGATTTTGTCATGAACATTTATTTCGTTCTGGTGGAATCGCCTTCTTTTATGTGATTTTGTCATGAACATTTATTTCGTACTGGTGGAGTTGCCTTCTTTTATGTGATTTCGTGCAAAGGTGTTTTATTTTGATGGAATTGGATTCTTTTACGCGATATGTCGTGGAAATTTCTTTCTCGAGATTGTCATTATCATATTTAACGTTTATCTACTCACATTTTAACTTATTATCTTTTAAAAAGTTATTCATTGGTACGTATCAGTTGCATGTGTTTTTTCCGGAAATAAACGTATTCGTCTCCGTATCTGTAAGTTTCACCTTCATAGACTCGCAGATTTACCGACTATTCCAGGTGACGTCACAACAACACCTTCAATGCCATTCCGACGAAACCACCGGCGCACATCGGAGGCGACTTTCGAGCGAACAAGTAACAACAGGTAGAATGTGTTCGGATTGATCTCGCCGATACGTTGAATCATCGCCGTTGATCCAATGTGGAATTAATGGCAGCTGTTTATTTTCAATTAGAATTCACCGGGGGAGCGGAATTCGTGCCACCATTCTAATCAGTATCCGCAGCGGCCGGCCAACGGCGACGCTATACCCCTGACAACATTAAAAATGAAAACGTTCCGCTGCCGCACGCAAGCTCGGCTATAAAGCCAAGAAGTATTGCGCGAGTTGGCGGTCAGATGGCAACGCCAACATGGCCTTCTCAACGGTCACCTGTCAGCTTCTCAACGAGCACAGATCGTCGGAGTCGTTGAGGTCCAAATCGCAGAACAACAACGACGAGAAACCGGCGAAGAACTGCGACCTTGCGCTCACCTATCAGAATCAGTTCGATAAGGCAAGTGGAGCATTTGTTTGAATGTTGTCTCGCCGATCTATGTTGGCTGCTTGCTTCTCTGTCTCTCTGCATGTGAGGTTGTGTGTCTGTGTGTCTGTGTGTCTGTGGTCTGTGTGTCTGTGTGTCGTCTGTGCGTCTGTGCGTCTGTGCGTCTGTGTCTGTGCGTCTGTGCGTCTGTGCGTCTGTGCGTCTGTGCGTCTGTGCGTCTGTGCGTCTGTGCGTCTGTGCGTCTGTGCGTCTGTGCGTCTGTGCGTCTGTGCGTCTGTGCGTCTGTGCGTCTATGTGCGTCTGTGCGTCTGTGTCTGTGCGTCTGTGCGTCTGTGTGCGTCTGTGCGTCTGTGCGTCGTGCGTGTGCGTCTGTGCGTCTGTGCGTCTGTGCGTCTGTGCGTCTGTGCGTCTGTGCGTCTGTGCGTCTGTGCGTCTGTGCGTCTGTGCGTCTGTGCGTCTGTGCGTCTGTGCGTCTGTGCGTCTGTGCGTATGTGCGTCTGTGCGTCTGTGTGTCTGTGCGTCTGTGCGTCTGTGCGTCTGTGCGTCTGTGCGTCTGTGCGTCTGTGCGTCTGTGCGTCTGTGCGCTCTGTGCGTCTGTGCGTCTGTGCGTCTGTGTGTTGTGTCTGTGTCTGTGTGTCTGTGCGTCTGTGCGTCTGTGCGTCTGTGCGTCTGTGCGTCTGTGCGTCTGTGCGTCTGTGCGTCTGTGCGTCTGTGCGTCTGTGCGTCTGTGCGTCTGTGCGTCTGTGCGTCTGTGCGTCTGTGTCTGTGCGTCTGTGCGTCTGTGCGTCTGTGCGTCTGTGCGTCTGTGCGTCTGTGCGTCTGTGCGACTGGTGTTGTGTGTCTGTGTTCGTGTCTGTGTCTGTCTGTGCGTCTGTGCGTCTCGTGCGTCTGTGCGTCTGTGCTCTGGCGTCTGTGCGTCTGTGCGTCTGTGCGTCTGTGCGTCTGTGCGTCTGTGCGTCTGTGCGTCTGTGCGTATGTGTGTCTGTGTCTGTGCGTCTGTGCGTCTGTGCGTCTGTGCGTCTGTGCGTCTGTGCGTCTGTGCGTCTGTGCGTCTGTGCGTCTGTGCGTCTGTGCGTCTGTGCGTCTGTGCGTATGTGTGTCTGTGTGTCTGTTTGTCTGTGTGTCTGTGCGTCTGTGCGTCTGTGCGTCTGTGCGTCTGTGCGTCTGTGCGTCTGTGCGTCTGTGCGTCTGTGCGTATGTGTGTCTGTGTGTCTGTGTGTCTGTGCGTCTGTGCGTCTGTGCGTCTGTGCGTCTGTGCTGTGTGTCTGTGTGTCTGTGTGTCTGTGTGTCTGTGTGTCTGTGTGTCTGTGTGTCTGTGCGTCTGTGTGTCTGTGTGTCTGTGTGTCTGTGCGTCTGTGCGTCTGTGCGTCTGTGCGTCTGTGCGTCTGTGCGTCTGTGTCTGTGCGTCTGTGCGTCTGTGGTCTGTGGTCTGTGGTCTGTGCGTCTGTGGTCTGTGCGTCTGTGTGTCTGTGTCTGTGTGTCTGTGTCTGTGCTGTGCGTCTGTGCGTCTGTGCGTCTGTGCGTCTGTGCGTCTGTGCGTCTGTGTGTCTGTGCGTCTGTGCGTCTGTGCGTCTGTGCGTCTGTGCGTCTGTGCGTCTGTGCGTCTGTGTGTCTGTGTGTCTGTGTGTCTGTGTGTCTGTGTGTCTGTGTGTCTGTGTGTCTGTGTGTCTGTGTGTCTGTGTGTCTGTGTGTCTGTGTGTTGTGGTCTGTTGTCTGTGGTCTGTGTTCTGTGCGTCTGTGCGTCTGTGCGTTGCTCTGTGCGTCTGTGTCTGTGCGTCTGTGCGTCTGTGGTCTGTGGTCTGTGCTCTGTGTCTGTGCGTCTGTGGTCTGGGTCTGTGCGTCTGTGGTCTGTGTGTCTGTGTGTCTGTGTGTGTCTGTGTTCTGTGTCTGTGGTCTGTGCGTCTGTGCGTCTGTGCGTCTGTGCGTCTGTGCGTCTCTGCGTCTGTGCGTCTGTGCGTCTGTGCGTCTGTGCGTCTGTGCGTCTGTGCGTCTGTGCGTCTGTGTGTATGTGTGTCTGTGTGTCTGTTTGTCTGTGTGTCTGTGCGTCTGTGCGTCTGTGCGTCTGTGCGTCTGTGCGTCTGTGTCTGTGTGTGTCTGTGTGTCTGTGTGTCTGTGTGTCTGTGTGTCTGTGTCTGTGTGTCTGCGTGTCTGCGTGTCTGCGTGTCTGCGTGTCTGCGTGTCTGCGTGTCTGCGTGTCTGTGTCTGCGTGTCTGCGTGTCTGCGTGTCTGCGTGTCTGCGTGTCTGCTGTCTCTGTGCGTCTGTGTCTGTGTCTGTGTCGTGCTGGTGCTGGTGCTGGTGCTGGTGTCTGCGTGTCTGCGTGTCTGCGTGTATGCGTGTCTGCGTGTCTGCGTGTCTGCGTGTCTGCGTGTCTGCGTGTCTGCGTGTCTGCGTGTCTGCCTGCGTGTCTGTGTGTCGTGCCTGTGTGCCTGTGTGCCTGTGTCTCGGTGTCTGCGTGTCTGCGTGTCTGCGTGTCTGCGTGTCTGCGTGTCTGCGTGTCTGCGTGTCTGCGTGTCTGCTGTGTCTGCGTGTCTGCGTGTCTGCTTGTCTGTGTGTCTGTGTCTCGGTGTCTCGGTGTCTCGGTGTCTGGTGCTGTTGTCTCGGTGTCTCGGTGTCTCGGTGTCTCGGTGTCTCGGTGTCTCGGTGTCTCGGTGTCTCGGTGTCTCGGTGTCTCGGTGTCTCGGTGTCTCGGTGTCTCTGTGTCTATGTCTCTCTCTCTCTCTCTCTCTCTCTATATGTGTGTTTGTATGTATGTATGTGTGTCTGTCTGTGTCTGTGTCTGGGTCTGTGTATCTGTCTGTCTGTATGTGTCTCTCTCCTCTCTCTCCTCTATGCTTTGATCTCTTCTTCCTTCCTCTTCTTCTCCTTCTTCCCCCTTCTTTCTCTCCACTGTCTCTTCTCTCTCCTCTCTCCTCTCTCTCTCTCTGCTGTCTCCCCTCTCCCTGTCTTTTTTATAATGACAATAAAGAAAATGTATTAATAATTGTATAATACAATAAAAAATATAATAATGCAGATTTAGTAAAAGACGATGATCTACATATACATGTGCAAATGCATAGGCCCAAATGCATAGGCCCAGCGTCGTTCGTTATTCGTTACGGAAACATTTGCTGCTTTGTCTAAATATAATATAATAACTTAATTAGTATTACTGTCACACGAACGTCGTAGTGCATCATATGTATAATACAATACAATACAATACAATACAATACAATACAATACAATACAATACAATACAATACAATAAACTTTATTATCCAGGACAGGAAAATTCTTTTGCAGCGTTCGTTCCCATAAAATACAGGAGTATAAAAACATAAAATACAGATAAATGCATTATTAAAACAGTATGTAAACATCAATCATAATAAAATACCAGACTAATCTATAATATAATTGTATAGTATAGTTATAATTATAATTGTGGTCGTCCTTTCAACAAAAGAAAAATACAATGTACACATATAATGGTTGATGCGTTCACGGAGACGTCAGAGGAACTTGTTGTTGAGAAGTCGTACAGACATTGGAATAACTGAATCACGCTTCCTCTTTGTTTTAGATGAGATGTTTCTGAACCTTCTAGTCTCTAGACGAGGGCAGAAGGACGTACTCGTTATGTAGAATATGTGTATTGTCATTAATTATTTTATTGGTTTTACGCAGTACCTGCTTTTCATTAAAAACAAACATTGAGAGTGGATTGTTTGATACCCCGATTATTTTACTACTAATGTTTACAACGCGCTGCAATTTATTCTTGTCTTTCTGACTGACGTTCCCAAACCAACACATAAAAGAAAATGTCAAAACATAACTTAGTTACAAGTAGAAGATGCAAAATTAATTTCATTCATAAATGTACAGTACATAATATATTGCTGCACTGTTTGAAGATAATGCATTATCGAGATTCAGCCGACAATATCATATCCAGATACAAGTTCAGTTGGTTGGCAAAGCGTTTCGTCTCACATGAGAGAAATGTATACAATGTTTGTGTTGATCATGTTATTTTTGAATTAGAAGACTCCTCACTGTGGTGTCCGTCAGAAATCATTTGTATTAGTTATTACGAGGAAGGCAATTGTGCACTAATCAATTCCAAAACACGCCAACAAGTTTATATAAAAAAAAAACGTGTAGGCGAAACACGTGTTTACACACATCTGTTCCTCGGGTTTCTTTGCAACTATAGGATGTGGTTTGTCCATGTATTGTTGCACAACCATGTCTACTGTTGTCGTCCTCTGCCCCTTCGCTGTATCCATCTGCAACACGTGTCTGTGACATACGAAAGAATGCACAATTAGCACAAACATCGACTCGCTGTATGTATGGGGTTCGGTTCAACAGTTGTCGTTTCGGTTGCAGAGCAAGGGAAGGCTACTGGACAATGGCACAGGACAGACAGACATCTCCAACAAGTTAGTGGTCCATACATTCGGTGGTTTACGCACTAGAGATCATATATATATATATATATATATATATATATATATATATATATATATATCATATATCATATATCATATATCATATATATATCAGTGTGGTGTGTTATGTTGTGGTGTGATGTGATGTGATGTGATGTGATGTGGTGTGGTGTGGTGTGGTGTGGTGTGTTGTGTTGTGTTGTGTTGTGTTGTGGTGTGGTGTGGTGTGGTGTGGTGTGGTGTGGTGTGGTGTGGTGGTGTGGTGGTGTGGTGGTGGTGTGTTGTGTTGTGTTGTGTTGTGTTGTGTTGTGTTGTGTTGTGTTGTGTTGTGTTGTGTTGTGTTGTGTTGTGTTGTGTTGTGTTGTGTTGTGGTGTGGTGTGGTGTGGTGTGGTGGTGGTGTGGTGTGGTGTGGTGTGGTGTGGTGTGGTGTGGTGTGGTGTGGTGTGGTGTGGTGTGGTGTGGTGTGGTGTGGTGTGGTGTGGTGTGGTGTGGTGTGGTGTGGTGTGGTGTGGTGTGGTGTGGTGTGGTGTGGTGTGGTGTGGTGTGGTGTGGTGTGGTGTGGTGTGGTGTGGTGTGGTGTGGTGTGGTGTGGTGTGGCGTGGTGTTCATTAGTACACGTTGTGTCCGGCGGGCGTGTTTACAAAGTCGAATAACAAATGGTCTCATATGTCAATCAACTCGGCTATATGTTTTATACGAAACGTCTGGTGGTGAATAACAACATGTCTGACTATGTAATGGTAATACAGGCGTGGCGTTGTAACATTAATATTATTGTGGTTTGAGACGAAATGTTTGGTGATTAAATAACAACATGTGGTTTTGTAACAATGTTTTATTGTAGCAATAGCAGTGTGTTGTGTTTATCTCCTCTCTGTCTCACACGTGTTCGCGTCAACACTCGAAACGGATAGTCGCTTTATTTTTACAAAACAGTATTAATCATTAGATGGCAAAATCATAAGATTTATGCTTCCAACTGTTCGTCGATTGTTTATCTTAATTACGTGTTTCCAGTGGACAAGCAGTCGTTTGAAAAATCGAAATGCTGCGCAAATTAAAAGCTAGTATTGGAAAATGTTTTTACCGTGACGAAACAATACCAATATTAAAACGAACAATCACAGAAACGGAACGGAGATTTATCTGACACGTTGGCGTCTCTGCCGTTAATAGGATTTTCCAGGTTGCAAGATAATCGAACTGAGTTGATTAATTATGTATACGGAGCTCATCATTCTTAATCATCGGCATACCAACAAGACGGGATGGCGGCGGCAGCGTGTTTTTTGTTTCCTCCATACCTGCCCTTTGTTCACGTGCGGGGACATTCGGCAGTTGCAGGCCTATAGATCGAGGCAGGTGGGTCCCTTCTTACCCTGCCCCACCTGTAAGACACCAGGCCGGAGACCAGCTGTGTTCTGGCCTCTTGAACGAACCGGCGAATTGCAGCCTTTATTCATTGGCTGGTATCCATGGTGATAGATGACGGGTACATTTTGGTGTTAATTATATGACGTACGACTGACTCAGACGCATGCCAAACGTTACACGTTTAGAGACAATGACGCCATTGTTTAGTAGACCGAGTGCAATGCGCGCAGGTCAAGTTCAGCAAACACGTTAACCAAGTTAGTCACGATCTTAGTACAGCGGAGTATCCGGACTTAGCAGTAACATCTACGACTTAACAATGCAGTGTAGTACACACGCGACGTGGTTTGGTGTACGCGATGATGCACGATAGAATGTTGCACGCGACGTTCCCCTCTGTGGCATATTGTAATCCACAAGGGAGCACGCTGTACGCGAATACTTATGTACATCAACTACGACACGCCTCCTAGGGTATATATTACCTATATCCATATCACCTAGTAGCAATTATGCCACTCGACAGACTACATGAAGGTACTTAAAATATTGTATATCAGTCATTCTACGCATCCATCAAGCCACGCCCACCTTTTCCACCATTGCAATTAAACGATCTGTCGAATCCGTTCTGGCCACGCCCCTTTTTGCCACGGAACATTTTGTGTCGCCGGAGAAACCACACCCACATTGCCATCCAATTTTAGCTACGAGATCAATCGATTCCGCTTTCGCCACGGTACATCTGGTATCATCCGAGACCACGCCCATATTTTCTCCCAAATTACAATTAAGCAATCTGACGACTCCACACGGTTTTGGCCACGCCCCTTATGGCCACGTTACGTTGCATCTAGTCTCGCACGAGGAGAGGCCACGCGCAGCCACGCTGGTAAATTCTCATTTCCCGCATGCTTCTCAAAATAACGCGTCAAGTTGCCAAAGAAGCCAGCGACGGCGGCTGCATTCGTAACACACAGGGCGTGAATGTTACCGGTGCAGTGCATGTCTATATTCCGAAGCTTAGCAAGTCTGTGGTAAGTCCTATATCGTAGAAGTACACACCTCCCCCTGCCCGATGCATGTACCCGCAGACTACCCATCACCCGGCGAAGCTGCGTCCAAACAATCGTTCCCCGCCCCTTCTTAGTCCCTTCGCCTGACCACAGAATCCGTTGACGTGTCTCTAGACTCTTTTCCTGCGTATTCATCGCCCCGTCTCCCCGCGCCGCGTGCATGCGATTGGCGTGTGCCGCTGTGTATTTGTTGCTCGGATGTTTGACGTGTCACGAGATTGAAGGTATTCAATTAGGGATTTAAGGCTGCTCCAGGGAGGAGCTGCGATGATCGCAGGCGGCCGGCTGCAGGTTCCCCCGACGGGCGCCGCGCGCTCGGCTGTAATTACACCGGTCTGTGAAGACTGGAGACATTTGGTGGCGACGAGCGAGTGGCACGCGGGGCCCCTACTCTTGTCGCGCTCTAACCTAAACGGACCTAACAGAGGCTAAAACGGACCTAACAGCGGCTGAAACGGACCTAATAGAAGCTACAACGGACCGCGCACCTCTTGGTCCATACATAAAAACGTTCGTTCGTACACGGATGACGAGACTGTGTTCTTGTTGGTCCGTACACGGGCGACGAGACAATTGGTCCGTACACGGGCGACGAGACAGTTGGTCCGTACACGGGCGACGAAACAGTTGGTCCCTACACGGACGACGACACAGTTGGTCCGTACACGGGCGACGAGACAGTTGGTCCGTACACGGGCGACGAGACAGTTGATCCGTACACGGGCGACGAAACAGTTGGTCCCTACACGGACGACGACACAGTTGATCCGTACACGGGCGACGAGACAATTGGTCCGTACACGGACGACAAGACAGTTGGACCGTACACGGACGACGAGACAGTTGGTCCGTACACGGATGACGAGACAGTTGGTCCGTACACAGGCGACGAGACAGTTGGTCCGTGTACGGACGACGAGACAGTTGGTCCGTACACGGGCGACGAGACGGTTGGTCCGTACACGGGCGACGAGACAGTTGGTCCGTACACGGGCGACGAAACAGTTGGTCCCTACACGGACGACGACACAGTTGGTCCGTACACGGGCGACGAGACAGTTGGTCCGTACACGGACGACGAGACAGTTGGTCCGTACACGGATGACGAGACAGTTGGTCCGTACACAGGCGACGAGACAGTTGGTCCGTGTACGGACGACGAGACAGTTGGTCCGTACACGGGCGACGAGACAGTTGGTCCGTATACGGACGACGAGACAATTGGTCCGTACACGGGCGACGAGACAATTGGTCCGTACACGGGCGACGAGACTGTTGGTCCGTACACGGGCGACGAAACAGTTGGTCCGTACACGGGCGATGAGACTGTTGGTCAGTACACGGGCGAAGAGACTGTGTTCTTGTTGGTCCGTACACGGGCAACGAGACTGTTGGTCCGTACACGGGCGACGAAACAGTTGGTCCGTACACGGGCGATGAGACAGTTGGTCCGTACACGGGCGAAGAGACTGTGTTCTTGTTGGTCCGTACACGGGCAACGAGACAGTTGGTCCGTACACGGGCGAAGAGACTGTGTTCTTGTTGGTCCGTACACGGGCAACGAGACAGTTGGTCCGTACACGGGCGACGAGACTGTGTTCTTGTTGGTCCGTACTCGGGCAACGAGACAGTTGGTCCGTACACGGGCGACGAGACAGTTGGTCTGTACACGGGCGACGAGACAGTTGGTCCGTACACGGGCGACGAGACAGTTGGTCCGTACTCGATCAACGAGACAGTTGGTCCGTACACGGGCGACGACACAGTTGGTCCGTACACGGGCGACGAGACTGTTGGTCCGTACATGGGCGACGAGACTGTGTTCTTGTTGGTCCGAGACTGTTGGTCCGTAAACTGACGACGAGACTTTGGGTCCGTACACGGACGACGAGAGTGTGCTCTTGTAGGTCCGTACACGGACGAAGGGAATGTGGTCTTGTTGGTCCATAGACGAACGACAAGCCCGTGTTGCTGTTGGTCCGTGGACGACGAACCAACATGTTTTATAATAACTGTTATTGAATAAAGCGCTAAATCCATAAATTATTGCAGCTCTCTGTACATGAAACTAATAAATAATTATTAATCAACATTTCTAAAGGAAATAATTTCAAATATAAAGAAGATTAAGTGATTTTTATTTATAAAACAATGTGACTTTAAAATTGTTATAAAACTTAACCATCGTGTCAATTTCCGGTGAGATTAAGTGATAATAGGTTATAATAGGTTATAATGTGTTACCAGAAATAACCGGCAGCGGAGCATCAAGAGAAATACATGAAAGTGAAACATAAAACGGAAGGTAGTTGAAAGTTTTGACATTCTGCTTGTATTCACGTAATGCCCTTTCTATCACAATCATTATCAAAAGAAGACTCATATCAGCAAGTAATATATCGTATCAAGGATGACGCTTAGTGGTACACTTAATAACAAAAAACAGAACGCAATCAGTTGCGTCAACGAGCTTAAACAATTACTAAATCAGTGTACATAAGATTAACTGAAAGCATATAGTATGTAGGCTTATCGCGATATTCACAATTCCCACGATGCTTCATTCCTGACATTTATCGTTAAGGTTACTTTGCTATTATGGCCACTCTGATCCAGTCCCGTTGAAGTCAGTAGCGATGTTCAATATAAACACACACACACACACACACACACACACACACACACACACACACACACACACACACACACACGCACGCACGCACGCACGCACGCACGCACGCACGCACATACGCACACACACACACACGCACAAACACACACACGTACATATACATATACATATACATATACATATACATATACATATACATATACATATACATATACATATACATATACATATACATATACATATACATATACATATACATATACATATACATATACATATACATATACATATACATATACATATACATACACACACATACATATACACACACATACATATACACACGCATACGCATACGCATACGCATACGCATACGCATACGCATACGCATACGCATACGCATACGCATACACAACACACACACACACACACAACACACACACACACACACACACACATATACACAACACATACACATACACATACACATACACATACACATACACATACACATACACATACACACACACACACACACATACACATACACATACACATACACATACACATACACATACACATACACATACACACACATACACACACACACACACACATACACAACATACACACACCACATATTCATAAACATACATACATACATACATACATACATACATACATACATCACACACACACACACACACACACACACACACACACACACACACACACACACACACACACACACACACACACACACACACACACACACACACACACACACACACACACACACACACACACACACACACACACACACACACACACACACACACACACACACACACACACACACACACACACACACACACACACACACACACACACACACACACACACACACACACACACACACATTACGTTTATACTTAAACATAATTTAACATCTAATAACATACGAACAACATTTTCTTATATTAAACATTATTTAAACATAGCTCACATTGCTTAACTAGATTGTTTAGATTACCACTCGAAGCAATACATATCTGGACGATAATGAAGCGACTGGCCTAGAAAGAATATAACAGTTTGTATTTACACATGGCCCGTGTATAGGAACATGCAATCTCCGCCACCTCGGGCAATTAACACGACTTAGCCACATGTTACACGATACAACTATTCCGGCAGTAGCTATTTCTCGACACCGGAAGCGGATGTGTGTATGCTGCCGGTAAGATGTACCTAGGGTAAAACTGAAACTATCACTGTTATAACTCTGTCTTGACGAACACAGGCAAGTGATATTTCAAGTGGGAAATGTATAACTCTATTTTAAATGGAAAAGCTTAGGATATTATTTTATTTGGGGTCGATTATAGCTTCGATTATAGGTCCGACCAAACGGCACACGGATGTACGAACTGAAAATCGTACGGTGCATATTAGCTTGGGGTTACTTATTTACCGGTTTTACTCAAATTAATCACCTTCGCACCAAACTGACACACACTGCAGATCGGTTTCCGTAGCAATATTGTTTTTATGAGATGAGGTCGTTGGCCTCATGCCTAACCACCGAGTTGGGTGTCAGAAGACTGACTGCTATCGCGCTTCTAGCCTTCTGCCTGTCCCGTATAATTATCCCTGAGTCGAGCCCCCGCAGCCAGAGGTGTCCGGCTTAATGTACCATTCAGAAGCACACGCGCTTTGCCACCATGACGAGACGTCAGTCTCAGTGCTGGCTTTATAACGCTGGAGTAAGGGAAAACGAAAGATTAGTGACATTTTACCTGGACGCATTGACATATCTACTAATTAGTAAACAAAGTTCGTAAATAAATTTAACACAAACTTCTTTGATAGAAAACATAATTCATAAATACAAAAACGTTGCGTGTTTTCATTTTAATAGGAGAAAAGGGGCGTATGAAGAATAACGTTCCGTGCGTTGACAAGAGTAATTCGTAACTACACGAACAGCGCGTTGCTACGAGTCGAGGGACATTCTATTGGCCAACAGTTTATTTGTCAGTTTGCCATTGTGATGGCAATCAGTTCAACCAAGTTAAAAACTGTACTCTATTCTAATGTTTAGTTGCATGAAAAGTACCGAAACACTTTCTGGTGCTCGGTAGCAATAAACACAACCGTGCCTAAGCAACTACCGAAGCCCATCTTCAAGGCCCAATGCACGCAACCTGCCACATATCGTTAGCACCGTAAACATGTTAGTCGAAACCATATAATGGCAACGGCATCCCGAGCAATCAGTCAACCATGGATAGTTTACACAACCAGTTGTACGCACTACGTCTAGTCTGTTCCGCAGCTGAGAAACTAGAAGCTCGGTTAATTGGCGGAAAGGCAAATACGTGATCGTCAGTTTTTGGCATTGTCGAATTGAAGAAAACCATACAGTCGTTGCAGTTGTCCAGTTTATCACTGACAGCGGCCAGTGGAGCGCAGTGGGTAGAAACGTCGGATAAAGCAAGACAGGGACGGGAGAGGGATGTTTGAAACGTCATCATTCGATCTAGAGGAGATGATAACACCCTTCTCTCGTCTCTTTCTTTTCGACCAAGACCGATATATTAATCGATATATTGATCTAACAATCAATCAACCAATCAACCAATCAATTACTCAACCAATCAAACAATCAGTTAATCAAACAATCAGTCAATCAAACAATCAGTCAATCAAACAATCAGTCAATCAAACAATCAGTCAATCAAACAATCAGTCAATCAAACAATCAGTCAATCAAACAATCAGTCAATCAAACAATCAGTCAATCAAACAATCAGTCAAACAATCAGTCAAACAATCAGTCAAACAATCAGTCAAACAATCAGTCAAACAATCAGTCAAACAATCAGTCAAACAATCAGTCAAACAATCAGTCAAACAATCAGTCAAACAATCAGTCAAACAATCAGTCAAACAATCAGTCAAACAATCAGTCAAACAATCAGTCAAACAATCAGTCAAACAATCAGTCAAACAATCAGTCAAACAATCAGTCAAACAATCAGTCAAACAATCAGTCAAACAATCAGTCAAACAATCAGTCAAACAATCAGTCAAACAATCAGTCAAACAATCAGTCAAACAATCAGTCAAACAATCAGTCAAACAATCAGTCAAACAATCAGTCAAACAATCAGTCAAACAATCAGTCAAACAATCAGTCAAACAATCAGTCAAACAATCAGTCAAACAATCAGTCAAACAATCAGTCAAACAATCAGTCAAACAATCAGTCAAACAATCAGTCAAACAATCAGTCAAACAATCAGTCAAACAATCAGTCAAACAATCAGTCAAACAATCAAACAATCAAACAATCAAACAATCAAACAATCAAACAATCAAACAATCAAACAATCAAACAATCAAACAATCAAACAATCAAACAATCAAACAATCAATGAATCAATCAACCAATCAATCAATCAATCAACCAATCAATCAATTACTCAATCAATCAATCAACCAATCAACCAATCAACCAATCAACCAAACAACCAATCGATCGATCGATTAACCTACCGACCAGCCAATCGATCTATTGTTCGTGGGACATTACTAGACTTAGATTTTTCGAAATGTCTGGGGGATCTTTGCGGTCACAGTTTTAAAACGACACCCGTGCATCAGATGTGTATGTATTGGGGTGACAACTTGTGTGCGACCTGTCGGGCCCGTTGGGATGGTTCGTAGACTTACATTTTTTAATGAAATTCGTCCGAGGTTTTGGAACCTTCGGGCCGGGTCACAATTTCAAATACATTTTAACGCCGGGACTGCATTTTTCATTCAGCAAAACTAGGTAATTCGGCTATTGTGTAATGAAGGTAAATAGTAAATAATAGATGTGTATGCTAAAAACCCGTGCGGTTTGGAGAGGCATATATCGCCGACGTCTGGAACAGAAACGGCGGCACCTAGAAAAAGAATAATGTTAGAATGTTATATAAGTTGAACTGCGTGAATATAGCCACTAGAATATAAATAAAGACGATATTAATATGCTAAACACCAACGAGATCTACGGTTTACTAGTATGAATCTGGGCATGCGCACGTCATCAATTTAGTAGGCCATAGTACTAACTATACTGGTGCTATTTTTGCTGGCGTTTTTTCTGCTGCGAGTGGTGCTTTCTCTCCTAGCATTACTACTACTGACAGCACACCCATTAATAACACGCATGGCTGTTTTTGTTTCGACAATGCTGCCACAACTACTAATAATACTCATTTCCTTACAAAAACGGATGTATCACAGACCTGTACTCTGTCAAACCGTATAGTATTACGTGTGTCAGGAGCATCTTTTCAAACCATGCCATCCTCGCGCGCCAGGGGCGGCTGCTGCCGATAACGTCAGTACCGGCCGTCACTACCACTTGAACATCCTCTTTCAAAACTCCTCTTGCTGAACCGTTACAATCGCTCACGAGGAGTGTGGTCGGCTTCCGGTCATGTGATGTCATTTTGGGTGACGTCAGCCACACACTGGCCGTTTTACTTGCAATGTTTGGGATATACACGTAGAAGCAAATATTTAAATACACACACCTGTTCAGATGCTCCTGCGATTGAGCGGATAGGTCGTTATACTGAAATTCCCAGAATTGTTTTATACGTCTACAAATTGGGGTCATTGTTTACGCTGTTCTCACGGGTGAAGCAGTCACGATTGGCCAAGTCAGTAAACTAGTTCGACTAGTGGATGATTTGACAGGGATAGTTTACGTGACAAACTGACCCTGCATTCAGGATGATGCCGTCTAATAATGCAAACGTGACGCAAATGTTCACTCTCAAAATGCAATTAAACTATACAAGATTTGATAATTGGTTCTTGTAACGTTTGTAACGTCTGATAACAAAGTAAGAATGACTTTATTCCAGGCAAAAATACAACACGTAAATTTGCAGTCCCAGCATGGTTCGTACAGAAGCCCCGTAGCACGGGCACCGGAAAACTCGTTTAAGAAGTGTCATACTGAAATGTTTGTCCCTGTAAATTAAAACGATTTCGTGACAGTTCTTTATGTACAAGAAGAGTTACACGATGGTCTCTAACCGACTGGGTCCCAATTGAGGAGAAATAAACCACCTGTGTTTGGGCAACTCGATACGCAAACAACTGCCTATATCTACATAAACCACCGGGTGCTCCAAGGAATTTATATTTATATCACCAGCTAGCCTAGACACATATACAACGTAAGCTATTACCGTGGCATTTAGGTCTCATAACAGAATCAATTGTGAGAGAAAGAGAGCGCGATAAGGAAGATAACTCGGTCAATACGTCGCACGGACAGTCGGTAACAGTAAGAGTCTGTAGAGAGCAGTGGTGTAGCCAGAGGGCCAGTGGGCCATCCCCCAATTCCAGAAAATTTGGAGGGTACAGAACAGAGGACTAATAATTTGGCTGCCTGGTGAATATAGTGACAAAGTAAATATAGGGATGCCTGTGTAGGACTTTCTTTCCCTTCGGCAAAGAAATTTGGGCATTCAAGTGTCGCACCCGGCCTGTATCTTTGCCAACATTTGATATTTCCTATTATAAACTCAATCATTTAACATCATCCTATGTATATTTATATTCCATAAACAGCGCGTCTTTGCGCACTTTTGAGGCATAAAAGACGGTACCATCGGCAAAACAAACTGTGTGTTATTCACGTGGCCACTGCACTTGCGGCTGACACAAACCGGAGCACTATTTTGGGTCTTAAAGTGTGTCTAAAACGATATATTTGTAAAACATAAATATTCCCGGGAATGTTGAATTATTATCATTTTGGTTAGGGTTAGTATGACCTATCAAGTCTAGGCAGATATACAATTACAGCGAAAACATCGAGATGGGTGCGAATTACACTCATGGCCGAAATATATATATATATATATATATATATATATATATATATATATATATATATATATATATATATTTATATATGACTCGTATATTGTGCAGCACCATAGAATATCATCGTATAAATATGGTGTTATAGAAATTAACAAACATCTACATTTACCTAATAATAATAACACAAGTTTTATTAGCAACTCAACTGAGTTGGATTGACATTACAATAGGTTACAATTAACTCATCAAAACATCATACAAATACAATAGAAATACATTTGATACCGCAAATCATACCATATTAATAGCCTTTTTACTGACAGTTGTATAAAGCCCACGGTATAAAGGAGTTACGGAATCTATTCGTTCTAGTAACTGGTAACGGGTACACATTTTGTTGTCTAACATTATATTTGATATGTCTTTTGTCAGGCAGCAGATAATTTAATCTGTGTGTGCCGACTTTAATTTTATCAAAATATTTTTTACAAATGCTGTCCCGTCTTACATTCAACGTATCCAGGTTAACATGTCTAAGTATTTCCGCGTAACCCAATCCAGGAAAAATACATTTTAGTGCCCTTTTTTGTATAACTTCAATATTGTCAGACAAATATTAGGGCAAGTTAGTATGCCATACAGGACATGCATATTCTAGAACTGGTCTCACCACACTAACATATACACTGACCAGATCTTTCTGGGTAATCCCTGCACGCTTTAACTGATATAACATGTACAAGCGTTTACCAGCCTTTTTCACAATATTATCCACGTGTTTGTTCCATGTCAGATCCTGAGAAATGGTCACACCTAATAGTTTGGCATGGCAAACTTGTGCTATATCCCTCCCATCAATCTTTATATTCGGGATAGTGCTTCTGAAATTGCCATCTTGTGCAAAACTAATGATTATTTCTTTTGATTTTTCCGAATTAATTTTCATGCCATTCTGTTCTGTCCATCTAGCAGCAATATCAACCGACTCTTGTATAACAGATTCATCATTTCTGTCGCATATTTCAAATAACGTACTGTCGTCTACATACTTATATAATGGAACAGTCGTTCTTAAATCATTTATATAAACAAGGAAACATTTAGGTCCAGACAATGTCCCTTGCGGTACTCCCCCATTGGGATGACCAGAATGGGAATATTCATTTCCTATTTTTACTCGTTGAGTTTTGTCTAATAGAAATGTTGCCATCCATCTTAAAATATGTGCGGGCAACCCATACGACTGTAGCTTATCTAGCAACAAATGATGATTAATAAGATCAAACGCTTTGCTAAAGTCTAGCATTACAACTCTGACATAAGAATTCAATTTATCTGTCGCCTTATACCACATATGAACCAGTTCGACAAGAACATCTGTTGTGGACGTTCCGCTAATTCCCCCAAACTGCTTAGCATCAATTTCATCTTCAATTGTTTCATCCACCCATTTCATTATTATTGATTCAAACACCTTGGCAGCTATTGGAGTTAGTGAAATTGGTCTAATGTCTTTTTCAATCGACACAGGGGGGCTTGTTTTTGGCAACGGTATTACATTGGCCATTTTCCATTCCATAGGGAGTACACCTTCTCTTAATGAATTGTTAAAAATAGCAGTTAATGGAGGGGCGAGAACATATGCATAATTTCTTAACACCCATGCAGGGATGTTGTCAGGCCCAGTAGCCTTGTTGGCTTTAACACTCTCCAAGGCTTTAAAAGTAGTACATACGCTTATCACATACTGATCCGGCAGTTCCTCGTTAACGTCGAACACCTTGTGACTCTTATTTAACCGAGGCAAATGGTCACTCACAGACACAAAGAAATCATTCATTGTATTGGCCAGTAAGCCACAATCACCATCCGTTGTTTTGTTAGCTAGACCTTGCATGCATGATTTGCCATTTGTTTTAAGTCCCATTATTGTTTTCATATGCTTCCACCAATCGTGGGATCCCGATTCATGCATTGCTGCAATTTGTGTTTGGTAAAAATTATACTTAAGTTTCGAAGCGGCTCGGTTGACCTTATTACGCAATATTTTTGCTTGATTCAAATCACCACTCATGTGAGCTCGCTGTCTTTTACGAACTAAGTCTCTGAACCAGTCTGTGACCCATGGCTTATCAGCCGTATGCCTCGTAACAATTTTAGTAGGAAAGCATATTTCCATCAGGTTGCAAATAACCGTTTGATAATATGAATACTGATCTGCACATGAATCAAGCCTAAATAGGGGTTCCCATTTGATGGCTGATAAAGCCATACTGAATGTGGCTTTTTCTTTTGGCCCCATACACCTTACTGTTAACCGTGTCACGCATCCCGTATCAACTGAGTTTTTCGCTTTAGGTTTAAGCAAAACCATGTTATGGTCCGATGACCCCAGTTCGGAAATAGTAACAGGCGGGGTGTACACCTCCTCCATATTCGTCCATATTTTGTCTAATATTGCGTGTCCACGTGTTACAACATTAACTACTTGGACAAATCTATAGTGGGTTTTCATAAAGTTATCCCGCAACTGGTTGAAATCGCCAGTTATGATCACACCACATTCTGGGTGTTTTCGCATTACAGTGTCAATGTTGGTGATTAAATGATCACGTATTTTCAAATACTCCGTCTTTGGAGTATAATATAAACATGCTACCAGTATACATGATAATTTTCGAGGCGTTTTCTTTGGCATAACCTTAATCCACATTACTTCTAAATCATGAACCTCCATATCATTCAATCTCTTATACATTAAATCATTTCTAATGTAGCAAGCTACACCACCGGCTCGTCCATGACCCCTATCTTTTCTCTCCAAGCAAAACCCTTGCATAGTAAGGCTACTTGAATCCATATAGTCTTTAAACCATGTCTCACTAACACATACAATTGAAACATCATGTGTTGTTACAGTTACATGCAATTCGTCCACTTTTTCACTGTTCAAAGATCTGGCATTTAAATTAATTAGGGAAGGTAGATCCCATTTACGTATTTTGTCCGCTGTTGGATTCGGAACACAAAACCGCGTTGAATCACAGTTCTCGGTTTGTGTGTTCAGGGAAAGTTCCATGGCCAGATCGTTTAGGCCCATTTCCTAATCACGGGAGTGATGCTTTTCTTTATGTCCTCGTTCCCCGCACTGACGACACAACACTTTGTCAGGGTGTCTGCAGGTGGCAGTGACGTGGTTCGTCTCACCGCATTTGGCACACTTGCCCATCGACAGACGAGTACGACGTTTGACCACTGTCCACTTACCGTCAGGTGCCACTCTGGCGTTCGGCAATCGGTCGTGGTTCGTTGCGTTTGACACGTGTCGATGTTGTTGTTGATGTTGGCGTTTGTTTTGTTTCGGTGGCTGTTCTGGGAGAGACAGATTCAACAGCAATCTGCCAACTCCGCTCTCAGATAGGTGCAGACCGTCTCTCTGGAAAGCTGCGTCGTCAGCAGCCCCGTTCCGGAATGTGAAATTTGCGTCGTTGTCGACGAATTTGACGTCGACTTCGTTGCACGCTTCCTTCATTTTCATGTTGACGTCTGCCCGTCGATCTGGATTGGCTCGACGCTTCGACGGCAGTACGCTGCTCACCGTGATGGTTGGTGTCAAGGTTTTCGCCTTCCGCAGTAGTTGCGCGATGTTTTCTTTTATGTTAGCAGCACTTACGTCACTCGTTGTTTCGTGAGTACCACCAACGATGAATATTTCGTCGATAGTTTCCGTTTTAGCCGCGTCATCGATCATTTGTTCGATATCGGCGAGAGTGGCGCCTGATTTCCGTCGAATCTTGATGGGATTGCCACTGGACGTTTTATCAACGCGTACATCACGTAGCAAGCTGTTCCCCACAAGCAGTGTCACTGCCTGTGGTCCCCCATCGTTAGAGTCGGCGTCGCCGTTTTGACCCTTGCTTGTCGCTATGTCTTCTCGCAGACGTCGTATTTCTTGACTCTGTTCACCCATCAAGGAGAGAAGCTGCTGGTTTGATCGTTCGAGTTTGACGACCAGCGATTCCAGCATGGACGTCTTCTCGAGTAGACGCTCTACGAGTGTCGGTAGCATACGACAGGACGTGCAGGACCAAATGCCTATAATGTCCTTATCGTCTTCGCCCACACACTCCGGATGCACCCACGCCTGGCACATATGGCATTGCACCATTTGATGGTTGTCCTTGCCGTTGTGTACGCAATTCTTCACGCAGTATTTCCAGTTGTCTGCGTGCTTATCTTTCGCCGCTTTCCGGCGCGCTTTTCTTGTCGGATGGCCCCCTCCAATGCAAACTCCTGACTACGCCACTGGTATAGAGACTGTAGAACGTAGATAATACGAAGTCAACGAGGGAGGTAGGAATGACTGAGCGACACCGCGGTAGCGGGATCATGGTGGAGGATGCATTCGCGACGAACTGCAGTATGATAATAACCACTTTTGCAGTTATATAAACATTTAATAACCGCTTCATAAAGACGCACTTGCTTGGTGAAAATCGAAATGGGATACCATACTGGAGGCGGCTACTTCCTACCACTGCCGTGAAACCGCGACGATTTCCCTTCGACCAAAATATCCTGCAGTAAATAACGATTTATACAGCCCGATGCAGTAAACAGCCCAACTTTCAGTCGCAGGTGGACTCGGCGAGTGTCTCAATCGCAAATCACAAATTCTTCTCCACGTTGATGCGACGTCCCTCAATTATTTGCGTCTCGTTAAGGCAGCATTCAGTTTCCACCCCTAGGCCGCATTTCAAGACTCACTTAATTATAGCTTAAATACACCGGCCTGACGGTTGCAACGTAACTAAAGCCACTCCGCATTCCGGACCCAGTCAACTCGGCCCGCGCGCAAGAGCCCCGCGGTTCCGCGGCCACCCTACCTTCGTAAGGTCAAACCGTAAAGTCAGCTCTACCAGATGTGCAGCAGAGTCCAGTCAGCAGGCAGGACCCACCATTGCGGACGTATATCCCTGGTTTACTAGTTTCCGAAATTTATTTTGAGATTTCCGGGAATGATTACCATTGGACGTGCGCTGAGACTCTGTCACGTCGTGTGTTTAATGACGCCCGGCCGCACAGATAGCGAGCCGAGTGACCAGCGTGTGAACCGTAAAATATGCACTATAAGGAATTAAGCGGAGAGCTACTACTATGATTTAAGAACTGATATACCTCAGTTACGAAAACAATTCTAAATTAATCTGGTTTAACATCCCTGTGTACCAGGTGCTTGGTGGAGATCATAGCAAAGAGTACGTATTAGTTGTGAAAATAAAGACATAAGCACACAGAAGTACTAGAGAAAAGGTAATACATTTAGTAAAGGATTAGCTATAAGAAAGTAATCATCCTCACATTAGACCATAAATGACTACGTTACATTATTCAACAAGTGTATGAATGTTAGCAATGTTAAAATGCAGGCAGGCAGGCAGGCAGGCAGGCAGGCAGGCAGGCAGGCAGGCAGGCAGGCAGGCAGGCAGGCAGGCAGGCAGGCAGGCAGGCAGGCAGGCAGGCAGGCAGGCAGGCAGGCAGGCAGGCAGGCAGGCAGGCAGGCAGGCAGGCAGGCAGGCAGGCAGGCAGGCAGGCAGGCAGGCAGGCAGGCAGGCAGGCAGGCAGGCAGGCAGGCAGGGCAGGCAGGCAGGCAGGCAGGCAGGCAGGCAGGCAGGCAGGCAGGCAGGCAGGCAGGCAGGCAGGCAGGCAGGCAGGCAGGCAGGCAGGCAGGCAGGCAGGCAGGCAGGCAGGCAGGCAGGCAGGCAGGCAGGCAGGCAGGCAGGCAGGCAGGCAGGCAGGCAGGCAGGCAGGCAGGCAGGCAGGCAGGCAGGCAGGCAGGCAGGCAGCAGGCAGCAGCAGGCAGGCAGGCAGGCAGGCAGGCAGGCAGGCAGGCAGGCAGGCAGGCAGGCAGGCAGGCAGGCAGGCAGGCAGGCAGGCAGGCAGGCAGGCAGGCAGGCAGGCAGGCAGGCAGGCAGGCAGGCAGGCAGGCAGGCAGGCAGGCAGGCAGGCAGGCAGATACGATACATATATACACAGATACACAGATACACAGAGACACAGAGACACAGAGACACAGAGACACAGAGACACAGAGACACAGAGACACAGAGACACAGAGACACAGAGACACAGTGACACAGAGACACAGAGACACAGTGACACATAGACACATAGACACAGAGACACAGTGACACAGTGACACAGAGACACAGAGACACAGAGACACAGAAGCACAGAATCACAGAGACACAGTGACACAGAGACACAGTGACACAGAGACACAGAGACACAGAGACACAGAGACACAGAGACACAGAGACACAGAGACACAGAGACACAGAGACACAGTGACACAGAGACACAGAGACACAGAGACACAGAGACACAGAGACACTGAGACACAGAGACACAGAGACACAGAAACACAGAGACACAGAGACACAGAGACACAGAGACACAGAGAAACAGAGAACAGAGACACAGAGACACAGTACACATAGACACAGAGACACAGAGACACAGTGTCACAGAGACACAGAGACACAGAGACACAGAGACACAGAGACACAGAGACACAGAGACACAGAGACACAGAGACACAGAGACACAGAGACACAGTGACACAGTGACACATAGACACAGAGATACAGAGACACAGCTACAGGTGCTATAGAACATTGACACGTATACAATGACACGTGTGACGACTTGCTACAGGGGCTATAGAACATTGACATGCATACAGTGACACGTATGACGAGTTGCTACAGGTGCTATAGAACATTGACACGTATACAATGACACGTATGACGACTTGCTACAGGGGCTATAGAACATTGATATGCATACAGTGACACGTATGACGACTTGCTACAGGGGCTATAGAACATTGACACGAACAGTGACACGTATGAATTTCACAGTGCTATAGAACATTGACACGGATACAATGACACGTGTGACGATGTACGGGGCATAGAACATTGACACAGATACAAGACACGTATAAACAGGCTACAGGCTATAGAACATGACGCATACAGTACACGTAGACGAGTTGCTACAGGGGCTATAGAACATTGACACGTATACAGTGACACGTATGACGACTTGCTACAGGGGCTATAGAACATTGACATGCATACAGTGACACGTATGACGAGTTGCTACAGGGGCTATAGAACATTGACACGTACAGATTGACACGTGTGACGAGTTGCTACAGGGGCTATAGAACATTGACACGTATACAATGACACAGTGACACATAGACACAGAGACACAGAGACACAGTGACACAGAGACACAGAGAGACATGACACAGGGGCACAGAAACATTGACACAGTATACAGAGACACGAGACACATGCACAGGGGCACAGAGAACACAGTGACACAGAGACACAGAGACACAGAGAACACAGAGACACAGTGACACATAGACACAGAGACACAGAGACACAGAGACACAGAGACACAGAGACACAGAGACACAGAGACACAGAGACACAGAGACACAGAGACACAGAGACACAGTGACACAGAGACACAGAGACACAGAGACACAGAGACACAGAGACACAGAGACACAGTGACACATAGACACAGAGACACAGTGACACAGTGACACAGTGACACAGTGACACATAGACACAGTGACACAGAGACACAGAGACACAGTGATACAGTCATACAGAAGCACAAAGACATGGAGACACGGGGACACGGGGACACGGAGACACGAGACACGGAGACACGGAGACACAGAGACACAGAGACACAGAGACACAGAGACACAGAGACACAGAGACACAGAGACACAGAGACACAGAGACACAGTGACACAGAGACACAGAGACACAGAGACACAGAGACACAGAGACACAGAGACACAGTGACACGAGCACAGTGACACAGTGACACGTGACACAGTGACACAGTGACACATAGACACAGTGACACAGAGACACAGAGACACAGAGACACAGTGATACAGTGATACAGAAGCACAAAGACATGGAGACACGGGGACACGGGGACACGGAGACACGGGGACACGGAGACACGGAGACACAGGAGACACGGAGACACGGAGACACGGAGACACGGAGACACGGAGACACGGAGACACGGAGACACGGAGACACGGGACACGGAGACACGGAGACACGGAGACACGGAGACATGGATACACGGAGACACGGAGACACGGTGGCACGGAGACACAGAAACAGACAATCCAATAACAATAGCTCGACGAGACAACATTCTAAACAAATCGTTATGTAACGCTTCTCTCTTCCTAAGCGTGATATAGTTTACGGCTAGCCTTAATAACAAATAACAGTATGTCTTACCTGTGCGATTGCCGAGTTAATGCGCAAGAGGGCGCCATATGCCGTCTCGATATAAAGTGCTGCTCTCTGGTGGCCTGTATAAAACTACGTTGTTATTGATTATTGCCCGATTTGGTTTTTTTTCGACTTATTACAGAAACAGATTCTTCGTATTACTCATCGTAATTTAATAGCAATTTTATGAATTGTCAACCGTTATTTGTTAATGTTGTGATTAAATACAGGACTAGTTATACACATTCCCGTCTGAGTCACATGGATTAGTCTGTGTTCTAGGACAAAATAAGACAGTCGCCTTAGACAAATAGCCTTGTGGTAAGACACGACAGGATTAGACGGAAACTGACTGGGAGGAACGGTGGGAGGGTGAATATATGTTTTGGGGTGTTAACTGGTAGCCTCTCAGTTCATTTACGAACTTCAAAACGGGTGTAGTTAGAAAGGTTTTGATGAGCTTCGGGGTTTGCATCGTTTTAGTAAAACCACAATAAGGCTGCATGTAGCCCCTAAATATTAACAGCACCTGAACATTACTGAAATGATTCTCGATAAGATATATGTAGCATGTGACAAATAAAAACAAGATAATTGTGTACATGTCTTGCGCCAGTGAATTGCTTAAGCATTTATTATTCTCTTGCCTGACGGTTATAACTGTTATTAATGACAGGTATAATGGCCTTTTAGTAATTCATCCTCAATTAACGCAAGTAGAAGTGTTAACTTGAAATGTTTTCAGGTGAATTTATTATCAACCGCGAACACGCATATGGTGCCTGGATGGTGTTCTAGTTAGCGATGCTATCAATAATAACTTTTTGTGATGTTTTTACGATACCCGGATGCAAAGCTATATGCCAGAAAGTGATACATTAAGGGGCTTTAAAAATGTTAAAATAAATTCCCATGATGCAAAACTATTTTGGACAGATTCGAAGCCACACAACTACCTCTTAACCCCAAAAGAAAGACTGATAAATTGCAGCGACACATTGACACGTACAGATTGACACGTGTGACGAGTTGCTACAGGAGCTATAGAACATTGACACGTATACAATGACATGTATGACGAGTTGCTACATGGGCTATAGAACATTGACACGCATACAGTGACACGTATGACGAGTTGCTACAGGGGCTATAGAACATTGACACGTATACAATGACACGTATGACGAGTTGCTACATGGGCTATAGAACATTGACACGCATACAGTGACACGTATGACGATTGCTACAGGGGCTATAGAACATTGACAAGCATACAGTGACACGTATGGCGAGTTGCTACAGGTGCTATAGAACATTGACACGTATACAATGACACGTATGATGCCTTGCTACAGGTGCTATAGAACATTGACACGCATACAATGACACGTATGACGACTTGCTACAGGGGCTATAGAACATTGACACGTATACAATGACACGTATGACGACTTGCTACAGGGGCTATAGAACATTGACACGTATACAATGACACGTATGACGACTTGCTACAGGGGCTATAGAACATTGACACGTATACAATGACACGTATGACGACTTGCTACAGGGGCTATAGAACATTGACACGTATACAATGACACGTATGACGACTTGCTACAGGGGCTATAGAACATTGACACACATACAGTGACACGTATGACGACTTGCTACAGGGGCTATAGAACATTGACACGTATACAGATGACACGTATGACGAGTTGCTACAGGGGCTATAGAACATTGACACGATACAGATGACACGTATGACGAGTTGCTACAGGGGCTATAGAACATTGACACGTATACAATGACACGTGTGACGACTTGCTACAGGGGCTATAGAACATTGACACGTATACAATGACACGTGTGACGACTTGCTACAGGGGCTATAGAACATTGACACGTATACAATGACACGTGTGACGACTTGCTACAGGACTATAGAACATTGACACGTATACAATGACACGTGTGACGACTTGCTACAGGGGCTATAGAACATTGACACGTATACAATGACACGTATGACGACTTGCTACAGGGGCTATAGAACATTGACACGTATACAATGACACGTATGACGAGTTGCTACAGGGGCTATAGAACATTGACACGCATACAGTGACACGTATGACGACTTGCTACAGGGGCTATAGAACATTGACACATATACAGTGACACGTATGACGACTTGCTACAGGGGCTATAGAACATTGACATGCATACAGTGACACGTATGACGAGTTGCTACAGGGGCTATAGAACATTGACACGTACAGATGACACGTGTGACGAGTTGCTACATGGGGCTATAGAACATTGACACGTATACAATGACACGTGTGACGACTTGCTACAGGGGCTATAGAACATTGACATGTATACAATGACACGTATGACGAGTTGCTACAGGGGCTATAGAACATTGACATGTATACAATGACACGTATGACGAGTTGCTACAGGGGCTATAGAACATTGACATGCATACAGTGACACGTATGACGAGTTGCTACATGGGCTACAGAACATTGACACGTATACAATGACACGTATGACGACTTGCTACAGGGGCTATAGAACATTGACACTATACAATGACACGTGTGACGACTTGCTACAGGGGCTATAGAACATTGACACGTATACAATGACACGTGTGACGACTTGCTACAGGGGCTATAGAACATTGACACGTATACAGTGACACGTATGACGACTTGCTACAGGGGCTATAGAACATTGACATGCATACAGTGACACGTATGACGACTTGCTACAGGGGCTATAGAACATTGACACGTATACAGTGACACGTGTGACGACTTGCTACAGGGCTATAGAACTTGACAAAACATGACACGTTGACGACTTGCTACAGCTGACATTGACATGCATGACACGTATGACGACTTGCTACAGGGGCTATAGAACATTGACATGCATACAGTGACACGTATGACGACTTGCTACAGGGGCTATAGAACGTTGACACGTATACAATGACACGTATGACGACTTGATACAGGGGCTATAAAACATTGACATGCATACAGTGACACGTATGACGAGTTGCTACATGGGCTATAGAACATTGACATGTATACAATGACACGTATGACGAGTTGCTACAGGGGCTATAAGAACATTGACATGCATACAGTGACACGTATGACGAGTTGCTACAGGGGCTATAGAACATTGACATGCATACAGTGACACGTATGACGAGTTGCTACAGGGGCTATAGAACATTGACACGTATGACGGGTTGCTATAGGAGCTATAGAATATTGACACGTATGACGAGTTGCTATAGGAGCTATAGAATATTGACACGTATGACGAGTTGCTACATGAGCTATCGAACATATTTCACATCAGTGAATTGCAACTTGGTTATGATATAAAAATATCTAAAAGAGTAGAAATGTCTACATTTCGTGATCGCTGCGAAATACTGATATCAGTATTCTTTATTTTTCAAAAAATCCATACGACCTTTTCATTATCTGACTATACATTAATAGTGACATATACCTACTCATTTTTAAGACAAGCTGAAAATGTGATCCTATATCGGCATTACAGAGCATTGCGTGTCGCCGTCTTTGATCGGTACAAGTCCCAGAGCTACATAATCAATGTAAAATTTCGTATTTCTTTCGATTTACTTCCTCGATAGACGTTTCTGCGCAAAACAGTGATTCATAAGTAAATTACAAATGGTTTTAACTTGGCTATTTTATTTCGACCACGAAGATACGTGATTTGAAGCCGCAGGAGCATAGGCCTAATGGTGGCAACCAGCGCAGAGGATGGCTACGTTTGAAAAAGTATATAAAATATACTGTGCTCATCAAATCATGGTAATATAATGTCCTGTAAATGGTATGTTCTTATGTTTGGGTACTGGTTGATGAAGCGTTTCAGTGACTCTTTAAGGCACGGTTGAAACCACAATGTTCGGGATGAAGAAGACACACACAATAGCAAAAAAAAGCCTTTAGCGACACAGAACACCTCGCGTAAGGTATTAAAGTAACAATAGAGCGAATCTCTCTCACACTGTCGGGCGCAATTTAATCGAGTTACTTCGAAATATTGAAAACAAATGCTTCATACTTCGCATATATGTTTTTAAAGAAAAATATAATATATGCATAAAACACATCTGGTATTAACATTTGTTAATGATGGATTTTTCGTAAACGTCAGTTAGCTTCAGCTCTCACTTGGCAGTCTCCGGGGACAATGACAGCATAATTAGCAATTACTAAGCAATGTCATCCTCAAATCGTTTCTCGAGCCAGCACATATTTTCACAGGAAGTGAGGAAGAGGAAGCGGGAAGCGGAAGTGTTATTCTATAAATAGAAACAAGAGAACTATTGGTGCTGCTGGAAAGTCCTTGCAATGTTATTCTAGCACGGTGCCTAACTCTTGTGCTAGGCACCCGACTGTGACTGTGTTCCTTACTTGTATGTTATTTAGGGTATTTGTGGTGACTTTATTTACTTCTCATGTGGTTGGGTTTCGGTTGTCGCTTCGTAACTTACCCGTGTTTTCTAATCCGGGTCCGGGTTCTTCTCCTTCCTAATGCAATATGCGTTACCCGACCTCATCAAACAGCGAGGACCCTTCCTGTGCCGTCACAATTTTGTTATCTGTCGTTTGTTTGTTTCTGCGAAAAACTTATTTATACAGCTTGCGCTGTTTAAAAAACATTGAAAAATTGGAATATCACAATTGTATTATGTAACACTATAATCATGTAATTTAAATGCACACTTATAACCGTAACTGTACGCTTATAACGTATCAATAAATCACACTTGCAATCGTATAATTATAAAACTGCGTGGCTTATTTGATTACTTTCTGGGTCATAACTTGCGTTCGTGTTCTCGCACGAAACATTGCCTCCTAGAGGCCGTGTGCGGTTTTCACTCGTGAACTTGTCACAAGTTCATCTTGGTCTTCGCGTGCCCTCATTCCGTTACCGACTCCATCGGCTCGACGGTCGGCGCTAATTTGTCATAGCGGCTAACTGACATGACGCATCGCCGGGAACACCGAAACAATTACGCTGTTCTATAATTGCCATCGTGGCAAACACAATGAGCACTCGTTACGGGATGATATCCCGGTAATTGATGACCACTCACACACGCCCGGTCGATTAGTGGACGTACAACAACTTTGTGGACATTTTCGCCTGGCCACTTTACGTTGCCCGTCTCCGCGAATGTTCAGTTCGTCACTCGATGGAGATTAAGCCAGTCGACGCAGACGCAAACGCGCGGATGTCGTTCTTACGAGAGACCAGTGCGGTACGAATTATGGAACGTGGTCAGGAGGGACATAACAGACGATCCGTGTGGAATATCAATATATCGATTATACTAATAAGCACCGTGTAATGCACCTGCGAGCGCGCGATGGGACGTGTTTCGTCCGGGTAGCGGTGAATGTACGTCGTGCGCAGCGCGGTGGCGAAGTAGGCGAAACAGCGCAGCGCAGCGCGCCACACGCAAGCGAGATATGAATCAGGTGGCGCCATATATCTTACTTTGTTACCGGCAGACGCTCCGCTCCGCATTATAGCTTTCCCGACCTTGGCTAGCAGCGAGGACGCTTGCAGTTTCATCGCAGTTTTTTGTTTTGTCGTTGTCCTATAGTTATAAGTGAATTCTTTGTGGAACATATTTATTTGGCTCGCCGTCCTCTGTGTTCAATAGAGTGATATAATTGGAATATCACAATTGGATCACGTGATTAAAACAGTCGACATTGTAATCCTATAATTGAAATATGTACTTATAACCGTTATTGTAAGCTTACATTGTATGACTGATATCACATCTACAATCAATATAAACACCCCTGGCGGTCAATATTTGTACATCGCCTCTGGTTTTAATAGTGACTATTACAATAGTATTATATATATATTTTTTAATACTCGAAAGTATATTTTAGTAATTGTAATATGTACGTATACCCTTAATTAGAACCTTATAATATACAACTAAATTCACACGTGCAATCTCATAATTGTAATATAACCATACTTGCGCTGCATAATTAAACATACATACATACATACATACATACATACATACATACATACATACATACATACATACATACATACATACATACATACATACATACATACATACATACATACATACATACATCATCATACATACATACATACATACACACAACACACACACATACACACATACATACATACATACACACACACATACACACAACATACATACATACATACATACATACATACATACATACATACATACATACATACATACATACATACATATCTTTCGCTCCTATGTTTTCTCAGCAAAGTCGTATTAATTAAATTTACGTTACTGTGCGTTCATAATCCGCGATACTCTCTTCTGAAAAGTCCAATTCCGCCTAGGCTTAAATGCTTAAAAATGCGCACAAAAACAGCGATGCAAATAGAAAAAGGTGGTTATTTTATTTATTGGCACGGACGTCTCGGGCGGGCAATGAGCAGTCGGTTCACGCTATTCGGCAATTTTTTCTCCTGCGCTAAACAATTCCCGTGATATATAGCGATCGTATAATAGTTCCGCCAAGTGCTCCGATGGCGTTGATGCACATCGGAACACGTTCGAGAAGGATGGATTGCATTGTAGGCGAGACATGGAGGACGCCGCCAGGAACGGGCTGGGTGTGAAAACAACGCCGAACATGTTTAACGACACGTGTGGCCCGAGCGGAACCGACGGTCGCGACACGTCGGTGACAATGACGCAGGAGGAGACCGCCAGAGAGCGCCAGACCAGCAGGAACGCAAACGGCGTCGAGGGTTTAGAACAATCGAAAGATGATATCGGGTAACGACACTCACAGTCGCGGATCGTAATGACTAATGGTAGCAATCGTATAATGGTAGTAGTAATGCTGATAACAATTAAAAAGAATAAGAATGTGATTTTAAGGCCAGTTCATATGTTCGCAAATGCTTGGAATGCGAGCTCATTGGTGTGTATAAAAAGTATGTTAGACAATCTAAAAATTAATTATTAAACTATGAAGAATTACCAATATATGTTTCATTTCACGAAATGGTTTTCGCGACGTTGTCTGATTCTATTCCGTGACTGGTTCTTTTATTTTCTATTTCTAATCTGCGGACTTCTAAGTTGATTTCTACGTCGTTTATGTCGTTTTCCCTTCGCTCCCACCCTTCCTTATTTCTCTTTCTTCCCTTTCCTGTCCTGTCGATATACACCTGGTTTCAACCGAGTTATCATTTCCCTGTCATGGTAGCGACGTTCCGGTTTCACCTCCGTGGGTGCATTACTTCCGGCCTCGTGTGAATCAAAAATATCGTCTATGTGAACTGCAGCAGTGTAGCTAACGGTTGCAGTATAATCCTAACCCTACCAGTAACAGTAACAGTAGCAGTAGTAGCAATAGTAGTAGTAGTAATAATGATATCAGAGTAGCTTAACTTCTTTTGCGCCTAAATAATAGGAAGCCAAGCTCACAATCGGAATATGAAGTGTTTATTGACCCCTACAATTATACAACATGCAAAGTTTAAACAACTTATCTACAGCACAAATTATGAAATAATATTGCATTATTGTCGCGGTGCATTAAAATGACAAGTAATTGCGTACGCGTGTTTTTAAATAAGAAATAGCAGAAAAGTAATTACAAGTAATTATGAATTATTGCTGTAGATAAACTAACTTCAGAGACGTATCACATCAAACGAGTTAGTCAATATCACGATCGATAATCAATATTCCAGTTGTCAACAGGTAGATGACCAAGTGCGAGAGAGGAGAGAGAGAGAGAGAGAGAGAGAGAGAGAGAGAGAGAGAGAGAGAGGAGAGAGGGAGAGAGAGAGAGAGTTAAGTAGGACGGACGGTTTTGATTCGTTCTACGCATTTAAATAGTGCATCTGACGTAAACGTAATTCAGAGTTACCAGCCCAGTGCATTATTACTTAAATATAATTATGACACTGACAAAATCTACCGATATATTACAGTGCGCCGCCTCGGTAGTAGCGCGTTGCTAGGCAGCTCCTGTAATGCGGTTATGCGCAGGTGACAAATTAATGATCTTCGATAAGACGTGAAGTTACAAGCAACAAGGTCGAGAGACTATGTGTAAGACATGTCTTGTCTTATCTGAGCCTCTCCCACTAATCAATGCATGGCTGATGGATATGTGCGCATCACCCTGTAGACACACGCTCCAGCCTCTCCTGCTAGTTCAACGGTTTCGAGTCCGTCACGGCCAATTCGTACGTTTAGGTCGCGACATCGGAACACTGGTCTAACGTATGTAACACGTAACACGCCTTCCCCGTAGGCCTCGCATGCTCCTAACCTGTTCCTGCTTGACGCCACTCCCCATTACCGGAAACGTGACTGTGCGTCGGCATGCGCTTCCGGTGTGCGCAGCGCCAATATTGAAGACGGAAGCGCGGCGGATGCATAGGGCGTACACTGCTAATGTTTGCACTATCTGCGATTGCCAACAGGCACTTGCCACCCTGGCTGTTACCCGGGTATGGGTCGGACGCTGCCCACTGGCCGCCCGTGTCTACATCGGACAACCGACAATGGAGAAGGTCAGTATTTTCGTTTCCCCCTTCCCCAGTAGCTGGCCAGCGATGCCGGGAGCCGAGCACCGGTCTGTGTGTATGTGCGTCATCGGACATGGTCGTCGCTTAATCGCAATGCGGCGCTCTGCTCGTATATATCGCAGTGGGTATGTGCTGACACTACTTGATAGGGCTAGGTGTGGGGCGGCGTCTTATCGCCAGTCTGTGGAGTTCAGTTCACCGAGAGAAACACCCATCCACCCACACCCACACGCGCTGGAATGCCGCGTCTCCCGGGTCTACGGGCCGGCTTATAACGCCAACTTGTCTGGGTTGGGTTTTAGTGCGGGTCATGTGGATATCGATTATGTATTGTCACCGGGCTGGTGACGACGTCTTGCTAACCGTCTTGCCGCTGTCGTGTAGTTAACGACATTGAACACCACTATGGACAGTCCATCCCTCGGATGCGTTGTCTCACCTATCGCCAAACCTCTCGTGCAGTATGTCCGAGCTAGGACAGTCTAGCCAATATGTCCACACGGCGTAGTGTTAGTGCTGCGTGTGTGTTGACCCGGGTTAACTTAGAGCGATCGAGCCACGAATACACCATTGTACGTCTCGTGGCTGAAATCACGTTGAACTCGCAGCTGTATTGTTACTACTACACGTTTAACGCACACTACACACGCTAATCCGTATCGAATGTGTTGTTGTGTAATCACCGTCCCAGACAACATTGCGTCGCTAAACTACAGGGTCTCATCGGTAGAATTGGAATAATTGTATGATATTGTTTTATTAATAATCCACTACGTTACGTTCCACATTGAACTGCGCGTTGACCTGCACGTAACTGATCTTCACACGAGCCAACGATGTCTGTATATGTCTTATCTCATAGTGTTTTTTTAGTAGAAATCACGCCTATAATAACCCCATTTAATGTCCAAGTCATATTATACGATAACAGAACCCAAACTAATCAAAGTAATACATGTATTTTATGACAGAGTAAATAACAATAGACAATGATCAAAATTATATAATATCATCAAAGGTTACGTTTAAGTGTATTTGGATAGCAGGTAAATTACAAATATGATGTATGTATGTATGTATGTATGTATGTATGTATGTATGTATGTATGTATGTATGTATGTATGTATGTATGTATGTATGTATGTATGTATGTATTTATGTATGTATGTATGTATGTATGTATGTATGTATGTATGTATGTATGTATGTATGTATGTATGTATGTATGTATGTATGTATGTATGTATGTATGTATGTATGTATGTATGTATGTATGTATGTATGTATGTATGTATGTATGTATGTATGTATGTATGTATGTATGTATGTATGTATGTAATATACTATGTATTTATGTATGCAATTATGTATGTATGTATGTATGTATGTATGTATGTATGTATGTATGTATGTATGTATGTATGTATGTATGTATGTATGTATGTATGTATGTATGTATGCATGTATGTACATGTATGTATGTATGTATGTATGTATGTATGTATGTATGTATGTAGTATATATTATGTGTGTATGTGTGTATGTGTGTATGTGTGTATGTGTGTATGTGTGTATGTGTGTATGTATGTATGTATGTATGTATGTATGTATGTATGTATGTATGTATGTATGTATGTATGTATGTATGTATGTATGTATGTATGTATGTATATATGATGATGTATGTATGTATGTATGTATGTATGTATGTATGTATGTATGTATGTATGTATGTATGTATGTATGTATGTATGTATGTATGTATGTATGTATGTATGTATGTATGTATGTATGTATGTATGTATGTATGTATGTATATATATATATGTATGTATGTATGTATGTATGTATGTATGTATGTATGTATGTATTTATGTATGTATGTATGTATGTATGTATGTATTTATGTATGTATGTATGTATGTATGTATGTATGTATGTATGTATGTATGTATGTATGTATGTATGTATGTATGTATGTATGTGTGTATGTGTGTATGTGTGTATGTGTGTATGCGTGTATGCGTGTATGCGTGTATGCGTGTATGCGTGTATGCGTGTATGCGTGTATGCGTGTATGCGTGTATGCGTGTATGCGTGTGAATTGTGTGTATGTGTGTATGTGTGTATGTGTGTATGTGTGTATGTGTGTATGTGTGTATGTGTGTATGTGTGTATGTATGTATGTATGTATGTATGTATGTATGTATGTATGTATGTATGTATGTATGTATGTATGTATGTATGTATGTATGTATGTATGTATGTATGTATGTATGTATGTATGTATGTATGTATATATGCATGCATGCATGCATGCATGCATGTAAGCGTGTACACGTATGTACACGTATACACGTGTACACGTATGTACGCGTGTACGCATGTACATTTGTACGTATGTTTGTGATTAGTGTGAGCGTTTTTGTGTGTGTGCAGACGTGTGTGCCAGCGTACGTTTGTGTTGTGGGTGTACTTGCATACATTCGTACCTGCATACACGTGTACCTTGTTGTGTATTTTACGGTTTTCTTAGTAAATTGGAAGTGATATGACGACTGAAAGTTCTCGTTCAGTTATTCAACCTAAAACACGGCATAACTTTCCAAAGCACATTTTACATCATACAATATAACTTGTTGAAAAAGGGTAAAATAAGTGCAACAAGTTCATAATGCATCTGAAAAGAGAGAACAAAAAACGATGCAACAACACTATTTACATGCATATTCATATAATATTTGATCGACAAAAATCCTTGAACATTTAATAATGACAGCAATTGATAAGAATAGACAATCTGAAAATGTATTTAAGTTATCTTATTTAAGTTTTCGGCAAACATAGTCTAAGATTTCAGCGCCAACACATGACTATTCAATAATTTTTCTGTATAACACTTTTTAAACTGATTGAACATTTCTACAACTAATCAGAGAACAATCGAGAGGGTTCCAAAGGTTGGCTCCTTTTAGAAATGTACACACTCTTTAGGTTGGTACGTGCATAGGTTAGCTTAAACGTACTTTTATGTCTCGGTGTGTTCACTGACTCACGTACTATGAACAACTGTTGTACATTCACTGGTAACATCTAACGATAGGCGTTAAACATAATTATAGCATTTTAGCTTGACTAAATCTGGTACTTTAAGAATATGTACACTGTGAAAAAGGTAAATTTGTATGACCGAGTCTTTTGGCACAGCAACGTAATCGTATAACCCTTCTGTAATGAAATGATACAATGAATATGTGTAGCATATGTGTTACCCCATACTTCAGCACTATACATAACATAACGCATGAAAAAAGAATTGTACAAAATATGCACAAAATGTTTGTTAATCAATGAATTGGCTCTGTACACAATAGCACGACACTTCGACAGTTTAGATCTTACTGTAAAATATTACATTAAATACACCCCCACACCCGTCCATGCCACGGTTATTGGGCATTTGACCACTTTCTGAAATAGTTGCATTGAGCATACCAAATAATTTTAAGTGGATTATTCTTTTATTATATATGTAATTTATTACTATTATATATATATATATATATATATATATATATATATATATATATATATATATATCAATTATAGGGAGTGAGTAGTAATAATAAAGGTAATTAAGTTAATTAGAACAACAAACAATTTTTTTTAAATCGTTGACAGATGATAGTTTGACAATTTGACAAGACAACTTGCAAAATTGTGAATAACCTTATGCGTTAATACATTGCAAATCTGCTTTACTGCTAGATCGTGACACTATCCGGTGCAAAATAATATCGTAGTTTGTACGACGATTTCATCAACCTGAAATAGCCCGTTTACACAAACAGGCTCTCTCTCTCTCTCTCTCTCTCTCTCTCTCTCTCTCTCTCTTCTCTCTCATCTCTCTCTCTCTCTCACTCTCTCTCTTCTCTCTCTCTCTCTTCTCTCTTCTCTCTCTCTCTCTCTCTCTCTCTCTCTTCTCTGCTTCTCTCTCTCTCTCTTCTCTCTCTCTCTCTCTCTCTCTCTCTCTCCTCTCTCCTTCTCTCTCTGTCTCTCTGCTCTGTCTGTCTTCTGTCTGTCTGTCTGTCTGTCTGTCTGTCTGTCTGTCTGTCTGTCTGTCTGCTGCTGCTGTCTGTCTGTCTGTCTGCTGCTGTCTGCTTCGTGCGTCTGTCTGTCTGTCTGTCTGTCTGTCTGTCTGTCTTCTGCCTTCTCTCTCTCTTCTCTATCTCTATCTCTATCTCTACTCTATCTCCTCTCTCTCCCTCCTCCCTCCCTCCTCCCTCCTCCCTCCCTCCCTCCCTCCCTCCCTCCCTCTCCTCCCTCCCTCCCTCCTCCTCCCTTCCTCCTCCTCCTCCCTCCCTCCTCTTCCTTCCTCCTCCTCCTCCTCCCTCCCTCCCACCCACTCAGTCCACACACTCGCTCTCCCCCTCTCTCGTATGTCCAATCTATATAATTTATATCTTTTCCGGGCTAATGATCACCCCGTGCTCCTTGATTGCCCTGTTCCATTCTTGTAGTTCTCGCCAACTCCCAGTCACTGTGGCCATTTCGTTTGCATTCAACATCTTCCTGAGAACATCCTTAAAGCTAGTTCCACCACCAGACTAAACAATGAACGGCTAATGTCGGTCCATTGCCTCAAACAAATGTTTAAAAAAAACTGTTCAGCCATCTCAGATCAAAACACAATGTACCAACTTGTTCATACATTGGCCGGTTGGATTCTGTCTCCGGCACTTCCACCTGTCTCACTACTGCGCCTCCATCTCTCTTGGCGTAGGCCATTTCCACATCCACAAATCCCACTCCCAGTCATTTTCTTTTCCATCTCCAACCTCTTCTCTGTCAGCTGTCTTAATACGGACATCCCATCTGTCGTCCGTTTTCCATTTCCGAATATAGATCGTCACCCAATTCTTGCTTCACTCTCTTTCCAATCTTCCCCTGCACGGTCCTCCTTAGCAACATCGTCACGTGACCTTGAAGTACGATAGCTTGGTATTTCCTTAGGTCGTTCCCATCTCCATTTCTCTTTCATATCGTGACAGATGACACAGTCTACAACTCTTCTTCTTCTTCTACTTCTTTTCGTCGTCGTCGTCGTCGTCTTCTTCTACATCAAGTTACCATTTCTGACAAAATGCTGACAGCAAAATAATGAATAAAAGGATAAATCAGCATGAATGTTCTGCCTGATTCGGTTAGATTCACACATGTAGAAACAGTTCAAGATACGTTTCCGGAACCAATGCGTTCTGTGGAGAATGACGACCGAGTAACCTACAGTGCAACGATGGCGAACGTGCCGAGATGACACTGAAAGCTTCATAAGAGAACTCACTGGATTCGGAGAGGTATCTTGAACTTTATTTACGCAAAGATAACTGTTTTCTTTGAGTAATTAAATGCCACTAATAATAATAGAAATAAATACATCAAATGTCTATCTGTAAATGTTGTATCCAGTTGTAGCACAGCCAGCTATAACATGATAACGTTTCGCTATTCTTGTACAGTAATGTACCGTCCATCAACCGTGTTTTCAACATCCTCTTTTACCAGCTGGCACCAAACTCCGCAGTCACTGGTATTTCGTCTCCGCGCGACGAACCAAAGTCTGGTTCTAGCAGAAATGACGGGGTGTCGGGTTGGCAAGTGGTTTATGGGACACCGAGGTATTCCATTTTCACGAATTTCCCAGAGCACTTACGTCAGCAGAGGTTAAATACGCTGTAATGTTGTTAATAACATGACTGGCCTATTCTGGTAGAAAATGAAGGAAACGTTATAATAGCAGCCTATGGGAAACTCAAATTTGATCTTACGTCATATATCCATCGGATCAACGTCACTGCCTTGTGACGTCAACGCGGACCCAAATACGGTATTGTGACGTCTTCGTGTGTTGTGTGTGTCAGTACTACTCGGTCAAACCCGCGTGTGACAATGTCAGTCGGAGCGCGTGGCAAGCTCACGTACAGTGTTGACCCGATTAACTGACGGATTGTGCGCGCAGGCAGATCAGCGAACGGAAAAGGTTGAAATGAGAGTGTGCGCGGCGACATGTCTTTATTTAAGTATCTTCAAAGAGGAGCCCTCTCCAGTTATTCAGGAGTGCGACGTGTACTGCCATACCTAATTGCCTAGAGCAGCGGCCGTTCGGTATCGACCTAATGGAAATGTAACGTTCGTCATCAAAAACCGACGGGGAGGAAGGTTATCTTGGATCGTGATCCACGCCTTCAAGTTCGCATAAAGTTTAACTAGTTGCAAATGTCAGGTCATGCACCAACACACACGTGGAATATACATTCACACACGTACGCACACATTCACACATGTAAATACAAGTACACCCCCACACATACACACCCGTACATACTAACACACACAAACATATACACACCACGCACGCACGCACGCACGCACGCACGCACGCACGCACGCACGCACGCACACACACACACACACACACACACACACACACACACACACACCACACACACACACACACACACACACACACACACACACACACACCACACACACACACCACCACACAGCACACACCACACACACACACACACACACACACACACACACACACACACACACACACACACACACACACACACACACACACACGACTGTTTGCCACCGCCCTGATTGATTTCCTCCCGCTCTGCGTGCCTGTCCCGCTGCTGGCGTATCTCAACACAACGACGACCTTTCCATTCTGTCAAATTGTCCGGGAATCAGCGGAAATGCGTCTGCCCGATGCGTCCGTCTGCCGCATTGACTTCGTATTAGCCGTGGCTTCTGTGTGCCGACAAGGACCTGATGCAAATTAGGACTTGGCGCCCCCAGCGATCGGGCCCAGATACGCGCGCAATGCACGGACGCTGCACCGACCACAGATCGCATCTGATCGGCGGGACTCCGCGGGGAGAGTAAAAACGAACGAGCGTGTCCCGTCGTTAAAGACCAACCGATAAAACCAATTGCACGACAAGAAAACAGATTCAGTTATGCGATCTGCGGCGAGACTGCGGCCATTTAGGCCCGCTACAAACTGCTATACATTCATCCACATTCAGCCACACTCCGTACTCAGCGTCCAGACAAGCCAAAGGGCGCCGTCTGTCTTGCGCCATCCTCCTAAGTTATAAATAAGTATAGCACTTATCATATATTGCATTGTTAATAGATCGCGCGTAGTGGTTGGTATGTGCCATTAGGAATAATTAACTTTCCGTTTTCTGCTTAGAATAGTTTCTCGTAAGTATTTTCGTTACCAAAGTCGATGTCTCTGGACATCTTAATGTGAAATTGCTTCAAAATTTCATAACAAAACTGTGCTCAATTTTTTGGAGGTAAAGGAGACACCGGAAATGGAATCACATATTTAACCGCCGTTGCATTTTGGGTAAGGAAAACAAGGAATAATATATTATAACATGACACGGTTTTATTGTATTCCGTTGTCAAACGTCGCGAATTGTCACAGTATATCGACCATAATATTATCCATCGACGTTTACAATCTGCCATCATAACATGTCGGTGTCCTAATCTGTCACAATGTGTCGCGTATGAGATTATTTGCCACTACCTCGCATCACCATGTACATCGTTTCAAGATCCCGCGCAGTGTGCCAAGACTCAAAGTATCGTGTTATGACCCCAGCTATCGTGCCAAGACTCAAACTATCGTGTTATGACCCCAGCTATCATGCCAAGACTCAAACTATCGTGTTATGACCCCAGCTATCATGCCAAGACTCAAAGTATCATGTTATGACCCCAGCTATCATGCCAAGACTCAAAGTATCGTGTTATGACCCCAGCTATCATGCCAAACTCAAGTATCGTGTTATGACCCCAGCTATCATGCCAAGACTCAAACGTATCGTGTTATGACCCCAGCTATCATGCCAAACTCAAACGTATCGTGTTATGACCCGAGCTATCATGCCAAACTCAAACGTATCGTGTTATGACCCCAGCTATCATGCCAAGACTCAAACGTATCGTGTTATGACCCCAGCTATCATGCCAAGACTCAAAGTATCGTGTTATGACCCCAGCTATCATGCCAAGACTCAAAGTATCGTGTTATGACCCCAGCTATCATGCCGACTCAAAGTATCATGTTATGACCCCAGCTATCATGCCAAGACTGCAAAGTATCGTGTTATGACCCCAGCAACCTGCATGCCAAGACTCAAACGTATCGTGTTATGACCCCAGCTATCATGCCAAGACCGAAAGTATCGTGTTATGACCCCAGCTATCATGCCAAAACTCCGTTCATCGTGCTATAACCCTACGTATCATGGCAAACCCAGCGTATCGTGCTATAACCCTAAGCATCATGGCAAACCCAGCGTATCGTGCTATAACCCTAAGCATCATGGCAAACCCCGCGTATCGTGCTATAACCCAGCATCATGAAGCTAATAGTAACCCCGCTATCTGCTAAACCCAAGCATCTGCAACCCCAGCGTATTCGTGTTATGACCCAAGCATCATGGCAAGACTCAAAGTATCGTGTATGACCCCAGCATCATGCCAAACCAAGTATCGTGCTATGACCCAAAGCATCATGCCAAACTCCACGTATCGTGTATAACCCTAGCATCATGGCAAACCAACGTATCGTGCTATAACCCAAGCATCATGGCAAACCCCGGTATCGTGCTATAACCCTAAGCATCATGGCAACCCAAAGTATCGTGCTATAACCCTAAGCATCATGGCAAACTCACGTATCGTGCTATAACCCTAAGCATCATGGCAAACCCCAGCGTATCTGCTATAACCCTAAGATTATGGCAAACCCCGCGTATCATGCTATAACCAAGCATCACTGTATCGTGTTATAACCCTAAGCATCATGCCAAGACTCAAACTATCGTGTTATGACCCCAGCTATCATGCCAAGACTCCAAGTATCATGTTATGACCCCAGCTATCATGCCAAGACTGAAAGTATCGTGTTATGACCCCAGCTATCATGCCAAAACTCCGTTCATCGTGCTATAACCCTACGTATCATGGCAAACCCAGCGTATCGTGCTATAACCCTAAGCATCATGGCAAACCCAGCGTATCGTGCTATAACCCTAAGCATCATGGCAAACCCCGCGTATCGTGCTATAACCCTAAGCATCATGGCAAACCCCGCGTATCGTGCTATAACCCTAAGCATTATGGCAAACCCCGCGTATCGTGCTATAACCCTAAGCATCATGGCAAACCCCGCGTATCGTGCTATAACCCTAAGCATCATGGCAAACCCAGGTATCGTGCTATAACCCTAAGCATTATGGCAAACCCCGTATCGTGCTATAACCCTAAGCATCATGGCAACCCCGCGTATCGTGCTATAACCCTAAGCATCATGGCAAACCCCGCGTATCGTGCTATAACCCTAAGCATCATGGCAAACCCCGCGTATCGTGCTATAACCCTAAGCATTATGGCAAACCCCGTGTATCGTGCTATAACCCTAAGCATCATGGCAAACCCCGTGTATCGTGCTATAACCCTAAGCATTATGGCAAACCCCGTGTATCGTGCTATAACCCTAAGCATTATGGCAAACCCCGTGTATCGTGCTATAACCCTAAGCATCATGGCAAACCCCGTGTATCGTGCTATAACCCTAAGCATCATGGCAAACCCCGTGTATCGTGCTATAACCCTAAGCATCATGGCAAACCCCGTGTATCGTGCTATAACCCTAAGCACTATGGCAAACCCCGTGTATCGTACTATAACCCTAAGCATTATGGCAAACCCAGCGTATCGTGCTAAAACCCTAAGCACCATGGCAAGCCCCGCGTATCGTGCAGAGACCCCGCGTATCGTGTCAAGACCCCGCGTATCGTGTCAAGACCCCGCGTATCGTGTCAGGAGCTCGTGTCTCGTGCCGAGGTCTCGCATATTGTGACAAACCCTATCGTATTGTGCCGAAATCACTTGTATCGTGCCAAAAAACCCGGCGTATCGTGCCAAGACCCCGCGAATCGTACTGAGACCAACATATCGTGACGAAACCCCGCGTATCGGGTGAAGATCCCGTGTGTATCATTCCAAAAAAAACTATACGAATATCGGCAAAAAAACTCGCATAACCATGCCGAGACGACGGTTATCGTGCCGGTACAACTAGGGTCATATCGAGCCTCATGTTATCGTGCCGATACACTTAGGGTCATATCGAGCCTCAAGTTATCGTGTCGATACAACTAGGGTCATATCGAGCCTCATGTTATCGTGTCGATACAACTAGGGTCATATCGAGCCTCATGTTATCGTGTCGATACAACTAGGGTCATATCGAGCCTTATGTTATCGTGCCGATACAATTAGGGTCATATCGAGCCTCATGTTATCGTGTCGATACAACTAGGGTCATATCGAGCCTCCAGTTATCGTGCCGATACAACTAGGGTCATATCGAACCTTCTGTTCTGTCATCACAACTTTGTCTTTATAACACGGCTGTTAATGTCGCAGTAAATGGCGGCCTTGCGCGACTTCCCGTATGGAAGTCGTACAAACGCCGTGGTGTCGAGGTCTGGTTTCGTAGCTGTAGTAATTGATTAAAGATTTCGTGACGTAAAACTGCTTCGATGACACGCGTGTGACGTACGTGACGTGATTGGAGTCTCAGACGCCAGCGAGCCTGCAGGTGTCACGCAGCGACCGACCATTTCATAGATGTTGAACCATCTAGACAATTATGCAGCAGGACCTCGTTAATACGAACACCGGTAAGTGGGAAATCACGTAATCCGGACACCATATCTCGGGACCGGATTGTCCAAACGCTAGTGTGTCCCTTTTATATGAAAAGGTAGTCATCCAGAAGTCAATAATCCGGATATACACGCGGGGATCCAGTGTCCCGATCGGCGGGGTAGTACTAGTAATTATGGTATGATTCATTACACCCAACTGGATATTGTTCATATTTTCAATTGGATCCACGTTAATATGAGATTGGATCACATACCATGCGCTACTGCTATGGGAAACTATGTAGCAAGGATTCCGATGTATTGATGTGTACTGGAACGCGTCGTCGTCTCGTCGTCTGCGGTATCACTGCGGTGCGTTCACTCCAGGGGCCGGCAGCTGCCTGGTTGCCGCAGTGATTTAACGAACGTGACATGCGTGAGGTATTTGGCCTTTCCCGCTACCGATACACACTGTGTAGTCCGAGACCTCGTCTACGCCACCGACGATACCTTTCTGTACACGGTGGTTTAACGTCGTTCGGGGTTAGAGTTCGTGGAGATCGTGTAGCTGTGTTTCTGTTAGAAATAGGTGTATATTACGCCGTCAAAAATGCCGGATTGTGTAAATTACAAACGCTTATGTCTGTGGTGCGCGTGCAACGAAACAGGAAAAAGAGCTCCTGTGCTATCGCAAAGAAATATTAAGCGCACATCTGCTCATTTGCACGCCAGCACGCCAGCACGCATGCATGCATGGAGAAGCTGTGCAGCCCGTGAAGGCCTACAACCGCTTCCGTGAGTACGCGCGGCGGAAAGCACGAACTACATCCATACACGA
>JAODUO010000249.1:622500-632500 GCA_025642075.2 Ridgeia piscesae | reverse complement strand
GAGGGGCGAGGTGAGAAGGGAGGGAGGATAGGGGAGAGGAAAGAGGAAAGAGGGGATAGGGGAGAGGAGAAAGAGGAGAGGGGAAAGAGGAGCCAGGAGAGAGAGAGGCAGAGATATGGCTAACACTTTAAGAATACATGGGTATATTCAAGAGCAATAGAAGGGGCGGGTTAGGAAGAAACGACTAGCAGTGAGAGAGTGGGAGGGAAAGGACAGGAATAGCAGATAGATAGGAGCAAGAGAGGGGGGAATAAGGGAGGGGTGAGGAGAGAATGTGTGTGAGTGAGTGAGAGACTGAGAGAGACTGAGAGAGAGGAGAGAGATGAGAGAGGCGAGAGAGTGAGTGAGTGAGTGAGTGAGTGAGTGAGTGAGTGAGTGAGTTGAGTGAGTGAGTGAGTGAGTGAGTGAGTGAGTGAGTGAGTGAGTGAGGAGTGAGGGAGAAAGTGAGAGAGAGAGACACCGTCTGTGAGTAAGTAGGACAAGACGGTGTTCATTTATTCCCACGCAGGCTTCCAACATTGAACAAGTTGCCATATAAAGAGTCACGTGTGAGAAGACACGAACAATGAGGCCATCGGCATTTCGTGAATGCGCAACGGTTCAATGTGCATCTCCGCCTAACTGAGATAATCTAAATAATGGCCTTAACTAATTCGTTGACACCACTATTATAGAGAGCACACATCCATCAGAACACGTCGTCGTGTATAAGAATGAGGGCACCAGCCTAGGCCTATCTCAAAAGCAGTAGTGTGCTTTTACAAAAAACACTACTTCTCCGCCTTCTGTTTTTTCTAAGTAACACGGTCCCATCCCTATGGCCGTCACCGTGCAGTCGTTTTAGGCGCACTGACGCCTGTTTATACGGCGCGATGGACTGTTTACACTGCACTTGTCCGAGCCGTCCCTCGCCGCATTCAACCCGCCGGCGTCGCGGTGGCGGGACTGCGGACAAAGTCGATGATACTTGCTATCGATCGTTTACCGCTTTCTTCCTTCTCACACTGGTTAATATTTCACGAGTCGGCCGACCACGCTACTACAAGCCGTGGCCGAATTTTACCCCGACACGCACCGACGAAACGGCGCGTCCTCTTCACCGATAGATCCGATCCGCGGACACGGCCATCTCTCCCGGGGCGGGCCGGACGTTGGGGATACGTCGGTTTGTTTGAACAATAAAGACAGTCTCTCGAGTCCCCTATTGTAAGTCTCTCGTCGGCGTGGGTTGTGCTCGCGTCATTATTATGATCGCGCCGTGAAAACAACGCTGACCGTTAAGTGTAATCTCGCAGGATTATCTCGACCAATTATTAACTGATTAACTGAGCCGGACGTTATATCGAAGCTCCGGGGATCATCTCGGATGCTTATTAACTGATTGCACTGCGGAACGCCTTGCGAATTGCACGTAGCCGTGTGGTTTGATGTGTAAACACGTTTGATTATAGGTGTGTTTGCCCTGGCAACCCATATGTGCGACGTCGTCACATGACAAGGCCCTTTCGACACAGCAGTCTCCGCAGCTGCATCGCCAGACGGCAGCCACGATAACGTCTTTCGCATCGCCGGTTGTTGTCTCGTGTGCGCGCGACAGAGGCTTTGTGTCGTGGCTCTTCATTACGCTAAGCGCATCTGCCATTAGCATGTATGCAGCATCTTGGAGGCGATTTTGATTTCCTGTAATGGCTGTCTTACCATAAATAACACCTTGCCTAAGCCGACGGTAGCATTCTGTCTCACTCTTGGTCTGTCACACTGTGTTTTACATGTTGACAACCGGAATGTTTGTTGACCCTTTTATCAACCCTTTTGTACCGATGTGCCTCTGAGCTTCGTTTTCAACGGTTTTGGCGTAATAGACATTATAGCGGATTACCTATGTTATATATTAAACACGATTATCTCTTTTAAACATTGGAATCCTACACGACACACGTCGCGTTTGAAGAACAAGCGTAGCCCATTAACACAACAGTATCTTGTTTCAAAACAGGATCATCTAGATTAAACAGGAATATTTCGTTTGAACAGACGAATCCCGCCTTTGATGGTGGGTATCTCATGTGAATGAGAGTGCATCGTTTTGTTGTGTCTTGCCGACATTTTGGTGACAATCTCCCGAGTGGTGCACCGTTACAGTCAAATGTATCGGGTAATCAATTGACATACGCACACACGTAAACGACGCCGTCACCTTTGTCACGCAGAATCAAAGTGTCCAGAGATATTGGTTTGTATAACGCGCCACAGAAGTCGCCGCTCTGTGTAATATCGTAGCAGTGTCCAGGCGTTGTTAATGGAAATGGACGTGGCACGGACGTTTGTAATAATGAGAAAACGAGACGCGTTTCCAAACGAAATAAACCACAGTATCGATCGACGTGATCAAGCGAAATGCCGAATCAATTTGATAGAATCAAATCATTTGGCCATCACTAAACTGGACGTAGGCAAGTTCAGCGGGAATTTAACACAATCAGACTCCCAGTACGATGGCTAGTTTCCGCTATCTCGTTGTTTAAAGCGGGAGTGCCAGCTCATAAGTTTATTTTTTTAAATATAATATTACGTTGACTACAATGTGTGCTTAGCTACTTTATTAAGCTCGGAATAATATTCGCAATTTGAAGCGTAGAACACGTTAAAATGGTAAACATCCAGTTTCAAAACAAAATTGTTTGAAATAATTCAGAGGCGAACATAATTAACCACAACACCCTTTGATGTTTAACTTTCCTACGTTCCAGAGAGCAGACTCCCCTATGCAAATTACCGCCTGGCCAAAGGTAGGCAGAGGAGCTGGCACCCTCCCTTAATGTTGCGCCTCTATTGTGCTTAGTTTGCGCCAGCGGTCGGCGGCGGCTTGAGAATTAGAGCGAATAATAATAATTGAAAACGCCGAGAGGAAAACGTGACGTGATGGACCGGTTGAGTTATCGTGACGCAGGGTTGAGTAATCGTGACGCAGGTGACACATTACACCTGCCTGCACTCTCGTGAACCATGCAGAATGGTCGTCCTCGTCGACACGTCGCGTTATGTCGGATGAGGAATTTGTTCCGCGGGTCATTTATCGTACCTGAGTCGGTCTGAAACCGCGACTGTGCCGTATTTTGTGTCCGTCGGTATATATATATATATATATATATATATATATATATATATATATATATATATATATATATATATATATATATATATATATATATATACGTGGGGTGTGCACTACGTTCTGATTGGAATCTCCCTAGAACTAGTCTGTTTTCTCTTCGAATGCTATCGTTTTGCAATTTGAAATTTGATTTTAAATGTCTTTGACAAAGATAAGGAAAACGATATATTCCACGATTGTTCAGTGTATATTTATAGTGAATACAGGTGTATTTGCTGGAAATACACTAACTGCTTTATACAAGAAATGCTTCATCATCACTGGTAGTAATTATTAGCAGGATATTCGCTGCACTAGTGGACTTTCAGATTCAGGAAGTTACGGTTAGCGTCGTCTGCTCCAGGTGTTGATATAATTTCAATAATTTCTATACGTTTTGCGGTCGCAGCATTCGAATTCTGTTTCGTGCTAACTAAGCGCAATTTGGTAACCAGCATACGTGCGACAAATTTATTAAGAACATTGTGAATAAATGATGAACAGCTCGCTTTAGTGATGTTCGAGACGTGACCGTGATCACGTGACCTGTGAACATCTAATTTGAACATCTATTGACTGTCCATGTGGTCACGGGGTCACGGGTACTGGACAACGCCGGCCATAAATAGCCGAGAGCCGTTCACGAATGTAATAAAAGGCAAGGTTGCTATTAAAATAAAACAGACTCATTAGGGGAGACCGGTGCTAGTTGTTACACGGGTAAGTTGTAACAGAAGGCTTGCAGACAAAAATGCTAATGCAAATTATTCTGCAACACGGCAGCTTGTTCATCAATAGATTTGAGTATGCCATTTTAAAAGAAAATTGGTACTACCGTGCCGGGGTAACTTGTAACACTTTAGGACACCTCATATAACTCATTATGGTTGAATCTCTAGGTGGCAATCTTGTTAAATCTTGTTAAATTATGCCAAAAATATATAATAAGCCAGGCATTTAATTATGCACCAGTTATCTTTGTGAGATATGTTGGGAACCTTTCGCATGACAAAAACTTCGATCGGTTAAGAAACATACCCGCAATCCTGAAATGTGTTGTTTTTGTTACAACTAGCCCCGGTCTACTTTATATACGAAAACGAAAGACAATACAGTGAACTACTGAGTGTTGCTGGACCACCAGGGGAATATGTCATATCAATATCTGTTCATGTGTATTTCGTTTACTCTGTAGACATCAGCGGGTTGAAGCATAAAACCAAACGTTAACATACAAACGCACTAACTCATCTATAAAAGTCATTGGAACCAAACAAGCACGCTTTCCAATGCCGGCCAGTTTCCTACTCTATACAGCTGTTTGTTTGTTTGTTTGTTTATGTGTTCGTTTGCTTGTTTGTGTGTTTGTGAGAGAGAGAGAGAGAGAGAGAGAGAGAGAGAGAGAGAGGAGAGAGAGAGAGAGTCATGCAACATGCAACATGCAATCACAACATCACAGGTGAATGTCTCACGCAAAAGAAGATATTGAATTGAAATTTATTTCAACAACAACCACATTATACATCATACATACATTGAAAAAATGGTAAACGAAGTATACTACTTCTCATGTTTACCCGTAGAATTGCTTAATTGCGTACATAAAGCACCTGAACAGTGCAATAGAAGGTGCGACAACACTATTTATATGTATAACCATACCATATTTAATCGAAAGAAGATATTGTGACATTTATCGAAGATAAAACTTCATAACAATAAACAATCTGAATGTTTAATTTAGTTATCTTATTTATGTTGGCAAAATGATGATATCATAAAATATCGGTATGCTAGGATATGAATGGTAAAGCGCTTCCTTCTACTCAGTCACTACTCTATACGTGTGTCGTGTCCTCACTCTATACGTGTGTCGTGTCCTCACTCTATACGTGTGTCGTGTCCTTACTCTATATACGTGTACCGTGTCCTTACTCTATACGTATGTCGTGTCCTTACTCTATACGTGTGTCGTGTCCTTACTCTATACGTGTGTCGTGTCCTCACTCTATACGTGTGACGTGTCCTTACTCTATACGTGTATCGTGTCCTTACTCTATATACGTGTGTCGTGTCCTCACTCTATACGTGTATCGTGTCCTTACTCTATATACGTGTATCGTGTCCTTACTCTATACGTGTGTCGTGTCCTTACTATATACGTGTGTCGTATCCTCATTCTATACGCGTGTCGTGTCCTCACTCTATACGTGTGTCGTGTCCTCACCCTATACGTGTGTCGTGTCCTTACTCTATACGTGTGTCGTGACCTTACTCTATATACGTGTGTCGTGTCCTTACTCTATACGTGTGTCGTGTCCTCACTCTATAGGTGTGTCGTGTCCTTACTCTATACGTGTGTCGTGTCCTTACTCTATATACGTGTATCGTGTCCTTACTCTATACGTATGTCGTGTCCTTACTCTATACGTGTGTCGTGTCCTTACTCTATACTGTCGTGTCCTACTCTATACGTGTGTCGTGTCCTCACTCTATACGTGTGTCGTGTCCTTACTCTATATACGTGTACCGTGTCCTTACTCTATACGTATGTCGTGTCCTTACTCTATACGTGTGTCGTGTCCTTACTCTATATCGTGTGTCGTGTCCTCACTCTATACGTGTGACGTGTCCTTACTCTATACGTGTATCGTGTCCTTACTCTATATACGTGTGTCGTGTCCTCACTCTATACGTGTATCGTGTCCTTACTCTATATACGTGTATCGTGTCCTTACTCTATACGTGTGTCGTGTCCTTACTCTATACGTGTATCGTGTCCTTACTCTATTACGTGTATCGTGTCCTTACTCTATACGTGTGTCGTGTCCTTACTCTATACGTGTGTCGTGTCCTTACTCTATACGTGTATCGTGTCCTACTCGTGTGTGCTTACTCTATACGTGTGTCGTGTCCTTACTCTATACGTGTGTCGTGTCCTTACTCTATACGTGTGTCGTGTCCTTACTCTATACGTGTATCGTGTCCTTACTCTATATACGTGTGTCGTGTCCTTACTCTATACGTGTGTCGTGTCCTTACTCTATACGTGTGTTGTGTCCTTACTCTATACGTGTGTCGTGTCCTTACTCTATATACGTATGTCGTGTCCTCACTCTATACGTGTGTCGTGTGCTTGCAGTAAGTACGACGACGGCGGGGCGGGCGACGTCGCGCTACAGGAGGACGAACTGTGCGAGTCACACGACTGCGCACTCGTCGGCTGCCAGCGCATCATCATCAACGTAAGCGGCCAGAAGTACGAGACGCAACTGCGCACGCTCAACCGTTACCCGGAAACGCTTCTCGGCGACCCGCTCAAGCGGAAGCAGTTCTGGGACAGCCGCCGCAACGAGTTCTTCATCGACCGCCATCGGCCGTCGTTCCAGGCCATCCTCTACTTCTACCAGAGCGGCGGCCGCCTGCGTCGACCCATCGAGGTGCCGGAGGACATCTTCGTCGAGGAGCTCGAATTCTACCAACTCTCCGAAGACGTTATCCTCGAGTATAAAGGTGCGCGAAGGGTTTGTTATGGAGGTGGTGAAGGAACTGCCGGCGGAGGCGTGGCAGAGGAAGATATGGCTGTTCTGCGAGGAGCCGGATAGTTCGCGAGCGGCCAAGCTGTTCGCTATTGTGTCTGTGATCTGCATACTCATCTCAATCGTTAGCTTCTGCGTCGAGACGCTGCCCCAGTTCGAGCGGGACCTGTGTCAGAACTCGACCGTCCTGGAGAACGGCGGCGTTGAGATCGAGGTAAATTTCAACGACGTCTTCTTCGTGCTCGAGGCGATCTGCGTCAGTTGGTTCACGGCCGAGTTCGTCATGCGGCTCGTGTCGTGTCCGTCGAAGATGACGTTCTGCAAAAACATAATGAACATATTCGACCTCCTAGCGATATTGCCATTTTTTGTATCCTTAGTTCTGCTTAGCTCAAAGAATGACTGCGACGCAGCAAACACCGGCAGCTCTTTCATAATCGTGCGCGTGCTGAGGGTGTTTCGGGTTTTCAAACTCTCGAAACACTCGCAAGGCTTGCGCATTCTAGGACTAACCATAAAATCTAGTCTGCGAGAACTAGGCATGTTCTTCTTCTTCCTCGTCGTTGCCATGGTGATTTTCAGTTCCGCCGCGTACTACGCGGAAGTGGGCGAACCCGACTCACAGCTGACGTCAATCCCGGGAGGATTTTGGTGGGCCATCGTCACCATGACCACGGTGGGCTACGGTGACGTAACGCCGGTCGGGGTGTGGGGCAAAATAGTCGGTGCGTTCTGTGTGGTGGCTGGGGTGCTAACGATAGCCCTCCCCGTGCCCGTCGTCGTCGCTAACTTCAATAACTTCTACAAACACGAAAGTGGGCACGGATATATCAGTTCATAAATCTGCGGTTACTGCACACGACACAGGCAACTCGATGTAACCTACGATTTGTGTACTCACATATCGGCTTTCACTTTCATGTCGGGTGTTAGCTGACGTCTGCATGCGGGGGGACCATTTCACTTACTTTATTAAAGATCGTGAACCCGATTGTATGCTTTAAAATTAATTTCGATCCGTAACGGTGATCGTGAATACCTGAAACCTGTCGACACCGCGACGCGCCAGCGGGACACTGTCACTGGTGTGTCATGGAAATAGTGTCCACGGTAATATGGCAATGGATATTTACGTTTTGAAACACCAATCGATAAATTTTACAAAGGATTTTGTTTAATAATGAATTTTCCTTAAGAGCGCTTTCTCTTAGTGAACCGGTCCCCTGGTAGCCGATTTGTTCTAAGGTGCATGCTGCGTTGATGACAACGACGTTTTCTGTATTTACCTCAACTTTATTTACATATCACACGCACGAATGTATATATAGACTGAGTTCACGCCCTTTGTGTTTGTTTATGTGATTTCTAACCGACGCCTTACTGTACACAAGCCGACGAATGGACGGATCCTAAATCTGATATCACAATTGTTCTATCATCCATAACACTTTGCTTTTCCAACAATGTTTTTATATGCAAGTCTACATTGTACACTAGTCGACGGCTTGACATATGCTTATCAAAACATCGCTTTTGAAACTCTACGTTTCCGTTTTGCAACGAAATGTATTTGTGGCCGCAATCTAAACAAACAACACGACGGGATGTATGACAGCTTCTTAGATGCGGCGGCCATTTTATAAGCTTGACGTACCCGGTTGCTAGGCAAACAGTGACTGTAACGGATCCATCAATCGCGACAGCTTACGAATTGGTCTACGGTTATGCATGACAGGTTTTGCGTGGGCCGACGTCAGTCGTGCGTGCAGTGGTCGCTCCGTTAGATCGCGAGTAAATTAAGCAACCACGCTGTTCGTTTCGACGGAAAACGAAGCACCGTCGCTACCTACCTCCTCAAAGAAATTACCCGCCGTCGCCACCGATGTCATCCAAACCTAATAACACGACGCGAGCACGTGAGCGAACGATCGATTTTCAAAATTTTCTTCGTAAGCGAGCTGCTTACGACTGAATTGCGCTAAATTAGGCGAATTATTAGCGAACGACAGCGCTCAATTATTGCCGCGGTCGACCGGTCAGCGAAATGATTAGCGTGGCCATTCGGATGACGCGTAAACGCCGGCTCGGACATACGCCTAGCGCGTCGGCATGGACGATAATCCCCACCTTAAATTGATTAGTAGTTGATTAGATTATATTCATCATAGAAATTTGCAACCGAGCGATTTGCCAGACGAATCTCGTCTGATCTTCGTGGATGTTTCCGCACGTGTAAATGATGTTAACGGCGGCGATAACTATGATTATGCTCTATGTGATTACGCTGTGTGGTGTTATATCCTAATATTCCACTCATTGTTCGGGGCCGTTGTATCTGTTTCGGGGCCGCGCGGTTGTCGCTTTCACGCATGGTTAACTGACACTGAGACTGACGTAATGACACACAGACACAGACAAATTGACACCCTAAAGAGTCGACACGCTGACGACCTGAACTATATACATTGACACATTGACACTGACTAACTGACACACTAGCGAAGTGACGCACCGACGAACCGATCTACTGACACTTCAAATTTTTTTTCAATTTATTTCAAAACACACAACATTAAAAAGCAAGCAATACAAATACAAATAATAATAAGTCACATGGTACAAATGAAATACAATTAAGAAATATGTTTTGAAAAGGAGTAGACATGAAGTGAAACACTTATATGTGACATTGACACTGACACTGATGCAGTAATACTGATATAGACGAACTGAAAACTGCCTACCTGTCACACTGACATTGACACACTGACACTGACATTGATAAATTTACATGCATATTTTAGCAAAAATTCTATATACATTAAATTATTGCCACAACGTCGTTAATATTTTGTATTTAGCACGCTCATATGAAATATTGATGAGTCGAATTGGAGAGAGGCTGGCCTGACGGCTGCTCAGTGCGCGCTACGCACAAACTTTGTTACGTCATTACATTCATGCAAATATGTCTTATACGATGTAATAGGATGGGTTGAATATAACTGTTTATTATCGATGTTTAGCATATAATTAGACACATACATGCATGTATATGTTAAGACATGCATACCGCATATAAACAAACATATATACGTACATACATACATTCATACATATGCATACACATATACGTACACGTACGCACGCACACAAACACATACATACATACATACATGCATGCATGCATACATACATGCATGCATGCATACATACATACATACATACATACATACATACATACATACATACATACATACATACACACATACACACATACACACATACACACATACAACATACATAC
>JAODUO010000249.1:615000-617500 GCA_025642075.2 Ridgeia piscesae | reverse complement strand
AGACAGTGGGACAGTGGTGGATATATGTTTACGAATAGTATTTGCGCATTAATTCCAGCGTGGCTGGATCCTATACAAGAACTTACCTTTTACCATTACAATGCACCAGGAAACAGAACAAACGTAGAAACGACCACACTTTCCTTCCACATGACGAGTATAACGCAAGGTCGACAAACATGTATGTTGCCAGACGAAAGTTCTTCAAACGAAAGCTTGGCAATAAAGAGATAAGCATATGTTAAAAACAAATTGACAGCAGGCAGAAGGTATTCTGTGGAGCACGTGATGACCGGGAGATGATGATTATGTCAAACAAACTTGACAGCTAGAAGGAGGACTTGGTGACCGGGATATGGTCATTACATAAACCAAACTTGATAGCTAGAAGGAGGACTTGGTGACCGGGATATGGTCATTACATAAACCAAACTTGACAGCTAGAAGGAGGACTTGGTGACCGGGATATGGTCATTACATAAACCAAACTTGACAGCTAGAAGGAGGACTTGGTGACCGCGATATGGTCATTATATAAAACAAACTTGATAGCTAGAAGGAGGACTTGGTGACCGGGATATGGTCATTATATAAAACAAACTTGATAGCTAGAAGGAGGACTTGGTGACCGGGATATGGTCATTACATAAACCAAACTTGATAGCTAGAAGGAGGACTTGGTGACCGGGATATGGTCATTACATAAACCAAACTTGACAGCTAGAAGGAGGACTTGGTGACCGGGATATGGTCATTACATAAACCAAACTTGACAGCTAGAAGGAGGACTTGGTGACCGCGATATGGTCATTATATAAAACAAACTTGATAGCTAGAAGGAGGACTTGGTGACCGGGATATGGTCATTATATAAAACAAACTTGATAGCTAGAAGGAGGACTTGGTGACCGGGATATGGTCATTATATAAAACAAACTTGATAGCTAGAAGGAGGACTTGGTGACCGGGATATGGTCATTATATAAAACAAACTTGATAGCTAGAAGGAGGACTTGGTGACCGGGATATGGTCATTATATAAAACAAACTTGACAGCTAGAAGGAGGACTTGGTGACCGGGATATGGTCATTATATAAAACAAACTTGACAGCTAGAAGGAGGACTTGGTGACCGGGATATGGTCATTATATAAAACAAACTTGATAGCTAGAAGGAGGACTTGGTGACCGGGATATGGTCATTATATAAAACAAACTTGACAGCTAGAAGGAGGACTTGGTGACCGGGATATGGTCATTATATAAAACAAACTTGACAGCTAGAAGGAGGACTTGGTGACCAGGATATGGTCATTATATAAAACAAACTTGATAGCTAGAAGGAGGACTTGGTGACCGGGATATGGTCATTATATAAAACAAACGTGATAGCCAGAAGGACGACTTGGTGTCTGGGGTATGGTCATTATGTCAAAAAAACTTGATAGCTAGAAGGAGGACTTGATGACCGGGATATGGTCATTATGTCAAACAAACTTGACAGCTAGAAGGAGGACTTGGTGACCGGGATATGGTCATTATATCAAACAAATTTGACAGCTAGAAGGAGGACTTGGTGACCGGGATATGGTCATTACATAAACCAAACTTGATAGCTAGAAGGAGGACTTGGTGACCGGGATATGGTCATTATGTCAAACAAATTTGACAGCTAGAAGGAGGACTTGGTGACCGGGATATGGTCATTATATCAAACAAATTTGACAGCTAGAAGGAGGACTTGGTGACCGGGATATGGTCATTACATAAACCAAACTTGATAGCTAGAAGGAGGACTTGGTGACCGGGATATGGTCATTATGTCAAACAAATTTGACAGCTAGAAGGAGGACTTGGTGACCGGGATATGGTCATTACATAAACAAAACTTGATAGCTAGAAGGAGGACTTGGTGACCGGGATATGGTCATTATATAAAACAAACTTGACAGTTACAAGGAGGACTTGGTGACCGGGATATGGTCATTATATAAAACAAACTTGACAGCTAGAAGGAGGACTTGGTGACCGGGATATGGTCATTATATAAAACAAACTTGACAGCTAGAAGGAGGACTTGGTGACCGGGATATGGTCATTATATAAAACAAACGTGATAGCCAGAAGGACGACTTGGTGTCTGGGGTATGGTCATTATGTCAAACAAACTTGACAGCAAGAAGGAGGACTTTGTGACCGGGTTATGGTCGTTATGTCAAACAAACTTGACAGCTAGATGGAGGACTTGGTGACCGGGATATGATCATTGTGTCAAACAAAGTTGACAGCTAGAAGGAGGACTTGGTGACCGGGAGATGATGATTATGTCAAACAAACTTGACAGCTAGAAGGACTTGGTGACGGGGATATGACCATTGTGTCAAACATACTTGACATCTAGAAGGAGGACTTGGCGATCGGGATATGACCATTATGTCAAATAAATTTGACAGCTAGAAGGAGGACTTATTGTCCGTGATATTGTCATTATGTCAAACAA
>JAODUO010000249.1:595000-605000 GCA_025642075.2 Ridgeia piscesae | reverse complement strand
TTGGATTGACATTACAATAGGTTACAATTAACTCATCAAAACATCATACAAATACAATAGAAATACATTTGATACCGCAAATCATACCATATTAATAGCCTTTTTACTGACAGTTGTATAAAGCCCACGGTATAAAGGAGTTACGGAATCTATTCGTTCTAGTAACTGGTAACGGGTACACATTTTGTTGTCTAACATTATATTTGATATGTCTTTTGTCAGGCAGCAGATAATTTAATCTGTGTGTGCCGACTTTAATTTTATCAAAATATTTTGACAAATGCTGTCCCGTCTTACATTCAACGTATCCAGGTTAACACGTCTAAGTATTTCCGCGTAACCCAATCCAGGAAAAATACATTTTAGTGCCCTTTTTTGTATAACTTCAATATTGTCAGACAAATATTGGGGCAAGTTAGTGTGCCATACAGGACATGCATATTCTAGAACTGGTCTCACCACACTAACATATACACTGACCAGATCTTTCTGGGTAATCCCTGCACGCTTTAACTGATATAACATGTACAAGCGTTTACCAGCCTTTTTCACAATATTATCCACGTGTTTGTTCCATGTCAGATCCTGAGAAATGGTCACACCTAATAGTTTGGCATGGCAAACTTGTGCTATATCCCTCCCATCAATCTTTATATTCGGGATAGTGCTTCTGAAATTGCCATCTTGTGCAAAACTAATGATTATTTCTTTTGATTTTTCCGAATTAATTTTCATGTCATTATGTTCTGTCCATCTAGCAGCAATATCAACCGACTCTTGCATAACAGATACATCATTTCTGTCGCATATTTCAAATAACGTACTGTCGTCTACATACTTATATAATGGAACAGTCGTTCTTAAATCATTTATATAAACAAGGAAACATTTAGGTCCAGACAATGTCCCTTGCGGTACTCCCCCATTGGGATGACCAGAATGGGAATATTCATTTCCTATTTTTACTCGTTGAGTTCTGTCTAATAGAAATGTTGCCATCCATTTTAAAAAATATGTGCGGGCAACCCATACGACTGTAGCTTATCTAGCAACAAATGATGATTAATAAGATCAAACGCTTTGCTAAAGTCTAGCATTACAACTCTTACATAAGAATTCAATTTATCTGTCGCCTTATACCACATATGAACCAGTTCGACAAGAACGTCTGTTGTGGACGTTCCGCTAATTCCCCAAATTGCTTAGCATCAATTTCACCTTCAATTGTTTCATCCACCCATTTCATTATTATTGATTCAAACACCTTGGCAGCTATTGGAGTTAGTGAAATTGGTCTAATGTCTTTTTCAATCGACACAGGGGGGCTTGTTTTTGGCAACGGTATTACATTGGCCATTTTCCATTCCATAGGGAGTACACCTTCTCTTAATGAATTGTTAAAAATAGCAGTTAATGGAGGGGCGAGAACATTTGCATAATTTCTTAACACCATGCAGGGATGTTGTCAGGCCCAGTAGCCTTGTTGGCTTTAACACTCTCCAAGGCTTTAAAGGTAGTACATACGCTTATCACATACTGATCCGGCAGTTCCTCGTTAACGTCGAACACCTTGTGACTTTTATTTAACCGAGGCAAATGGTCACTCACAGACACAAAGAAATCATTCATTGTATTGGCCAGTAAGCCACAATCACCATCCGTTGTTTTGTTAGCTAGACCTTGCATGCATGATTTGCCATTTGTTTTAAGTCCCATTATTGTTTTCATATGCTTCCACCAATCGTGGGATCCCGATTCATGCATTGCTGCAATTTGTGTTTGGTAAAAATTATACTTAAGTTTCGAAGCGGCTCGGTTGACCTTATTACGCAATATTTTTGCTTGATTCAAATCACCACTCATGTGAGCTCGCTGTCTTTTACGAACTAAGTCTCTGAACCAGTCTGTGACCCATGGCTTATCAGCCGTATGCCTCGTAACAATTTTAGTAGGAAAGCATATTTCCATCAGGTTGCAAATAACCGTTTGATAATATGAATACTGATCTGCACATGAATCAAGCCTAAATAGGGGTTCCCATTTGATGGCTGATAAAGCCATACTGAATGTGGCTTTTTCTTTTGGCCCCATACACCTTACGGTTAACCGTGTCACGCATCCAGTATCAACTGAGTTTTTCGCTTTAGGTTTAAGCAAAACCATGTTATGGTCCGATGACCCCAGTTCGGGAAAAAGTAACAGGCGGGGTGTACACCTCCTCCATATTCGTCCATATTTTGTCTAATATCGCCTGTCCACGTGTTACAACATTAACTACTTGGACAAATCTATAGTGGGTTTTCATAAAGTTATCCCGCAACTGGTTGAAATCGCCAGTTATGATCACACCACATTCTGGGTGTTTTCGCATTACAGTGTCAATGTTGGTGATTAAATGATCACGTATTTTCAAATACTCCGTCTTTGGAGTATAATATAAACATGCTACCAGTATACATGAGAATTTTCGAGGCGTTTTCTTTGGCATAACCTTAATCCACATTACTTCTAAATCATGAACCTCCATATCATTCAATCTCTTATACATTAAATCATTTCTAATGTAGCAGGCTACACCACCGGCTCGTCCATGACCCCTATCTTTTCTCTCCAAACAAAACCCTTGCATAGTAAGGCTACTTGAATCCATATAGTCTTTAAACCATGTCTCACTAACACATACAATTGAAACATCATGTGTTGTTACAGTTACATGCAATTCGTCCACTTTTTCACTGTTCAAAGATCTGGCATTTAAATTAATTAGGGAAGGTAGATCCCATTTACGTATTTTGTCCGCTGTTGGATTCGGAACACAAAACCGCGTTGAATCACAGTTCTCGGTTTGTGTGTTCAGGGAAAGTTCCATGGCCAGATCGTTTAGGCCCATTTCCTATACACGGGAGTGATGCTTTTCTTTATGTCCTCGTTCCCCGCACTGACGACACAACACTTTGTCAGGGTGTCTGCAGGTGGCAGTGACGTGGTTCGTCTCACCGCATTTGGCACACTTGCCCATCGACAGACGAGTACGACGTTTGACCACTGTCCACTTACCGTCAGGTGCCACTCTGGCGTTCGGCAATCGGTCGTGGTTCGTTGCGTTTGACACGTGTCGATGTTGTTGTTGATTTGGGGTTTTTTTTGTTTCGGTGGCTGTTCTGGGAGAGACAGATTCAACAGCAATCTGCCAACTCCGCTCTCAGATAGATGCAGCCCGTCTCTCTGGAAAGCTGCGTCGTCAGCAGCCCCGTTCCGGAATGTGAAATTTGCGTCGTTGTCGACGAATTTGACGTCGACTTCGTTGCACGCTTCCTTCATTTTCATGTTGACGTCCGCCCGTCGATCTGGATTGGCTCGACGCTTCGACGGCAGTACGCTGCTCACCGTGATGGTTGGTGTCAAGGTTTTCGCCTTCCGCAGTAGTTGCGCGATGTTTTCTTTTATGTTAGCAGCACTTACGTCACTCGTTGTTTCGTGAGTACCACCAACGATGAATATTTCGTCGATAGTTTCCGTTTTAGCCGCGTCATCGATCATTTGTTCGATATCGGCGAGAGTGGCGCCTGATTTCCGTCGAATCTTGATGGGATTGCCACTGGACGTTTTATCAACGCGTACATCACGTAGCAAGCTGTTCCCCACAAGCAGTGTCACTGCCTGTGGTCCCCCATCGTTAGATTCGGCGTCGCCGTTTTGACGCTTGCTTGTCGCTATGTCTTCTCGCAGACGTCGTATTTCTTGACTCTGTTCACCCATCAAGGAGACAAGCTGCTGGTTTGATCGTTCGAGTTTGATAAGGGAAACTACACGTGTATGCAAGACGTGTATTACGCGTGCTACAAGGAAACTCGTAGTGTACATGGGGTACTCATACTACATGTTGGAGTATTACAGATGATTCACAAAATACACCGTACGGGTGTGCAGCGTGCGTGTCTGAAATGTTGGGTATTTGATCATTGCGGGGTACACAGTCCGTGCAAACTCAAGACGGATACACTTTGAAGTAGCCTCAGTTACTTACACGCCGTGGGGTGGCAGCACTTTTAGTCCCTCGCATCCACCCGGGGAATTAATGCTCTGCCAATGTTACCGCCAGGGCGTGCTTACCCCAGTGTTGGGTAATGACGCTGACTGGTTTTCAGACCGAATTTGAAATGACAGATTAAACAAAGATACCCCTTTATCACATAATACTATATTAAACAGACTATTCCAAATTAAACTTATACTGAAACGTGTCACACACTGAATAAATATAGACGAAAACTGCTCGTTAATTTTTACATCTCATTTTTTATAGATATATTATAATTCAGTTATGTTATCAAAACCGTACGTACGTGTATACGTTAATTATTATTATATACGTAAACCTGTGAATTAATCTAAGACACTGAGGCCGTCTGACGGCTTCGAGCAGTGACACTACACAAGGGTTACATAAACAAAGCATATTTCTTTTTTTAAACTATCTTCTCGGCGATGTTACGCAGCCGAGCGATAGTCGGTTAAGCGACGCTACCCGTGGAGAGACAAAGACAGGACACGCAGGAGTTAGCAGCATCTGAAACAGTTGGCAGGAAGTAATTACGCGCTGCCAGATGGGTTCGCTGCCACGTATGGACAGGAAGGAAGTCTCTGGCCCTGATGGTTGCCAACCGGCATACACACGTTACTCAGAAGGTATGTGACACGTGTCTCGGTACCATTTTACACACGAAGGTTCTGAATGCCCACAGGGTGCATGGGTTGATAAATAAAAACGCCACGACGACATAAATAAACATACCAAACGAGATGGGATGCGTGGGAGTAGTGACCCATTAGTCACAGCCACGACGCAGAGACAGTGTCTGGGTTCGGCTAGTGCGATGGCCGGAGACAAGAGAGAAACAATGACGAAGACACCTCGACCTGATCTATAAGACCATTGGTGTTGAATTGGTAGATCCTTCACCTATGATGGAAATTGTTCGACTGTTCTCTGGCGTCAGCCAAGCAGCCGGGATGATGATGATGATGATCACGCTAACAGATTTCCGATCGATGGCAAACAAAAGATGTTTACTGGAGCAATGTAGGGCCATAATTGGCATATTTTAAACCAATATATTGTACACAGAGCGTGACTAACAAGAAATATAAATAGTAAGATTGCAAGATCTGAACATTGCGTGGCAAAGTTGCATAGACTTCCAAGATTACCAATACCGGCTGGCATACGTTGTTACTGGGCATATCCCAGACATGTTCGGATAGCACGTACATGGATATATTCCAGTTCACTTGACAATAATTGTTTATTCTTGTTTTATATATATATATATATATATATATATATATATATATATATATATATATATATATATTGTATAATATTTCAGTTATATGTACAACTATCCGGATATTCCTAGTATAAGTCAACCCTACGACACCGCTACGTTTCTTTCTTCCCGGATATGATGCTTGTATCTCCCATTGTTTACGTTGTCGTCGTTTCTCCTATGTATCTGACACGTTTATTGGGTCAATCCCCTTCTGGTTTAATATTGTCATTATCTACATCAGTCTACGTCACTTCGCATGATGTGTCCTAATCAACGTCTGTGTCTTTGTGTCTGTCTGTGCGTGCGGCCCTCCATCAGACACGCCTCGGAGCCACGCTGCATCAACCAGGTGTACCGCAATTCTGACATGTCACGCATGACGCAATTATCTCGAGATTAAGTAGGAACACGATCAATCGACTTACACGATTAACAACATTGACGTTTGCAACCAAAACGGTACAGGAACCACCGATTGATAAAACATCGGCCAAACAGACAAACATCACGTCCACTTAATTCCGAGGTATCAACATATACATAATACGTCACAACTTGTGTATGGGTAATATGTATTCCTCCCTCCCTCCCTCTCCCTGCTTCCCTCCCTCCATCTGTCTCCCATCCTATGTGCGTCCGTGCGTCCGTCATTCCGTCATTCCGTCCGTGCGTCCGTGCGTCCGTCATTCCGTCCGTGCGTCCGTGCGTCCGTGCGTCCGTGCGTCCGTGCGTCCGTGCGTCCGTGCGTCCGTGCGTCCGTGCGTCCGTCATTCCGTCCGTGCGTCCGTGCGTCCGTCTTCCGTCCGTGCGTCCGTGCGTCCGTGCGTCCGTGCGTCCGTGCGTCCGTGCGTCCGTGCGTCCGTGCGTCCGTGCGTCCGTGCGTCCGTGCGTCCGTGCGTCCGTGCGTCCGTGCGTCCGTGCGTCCGTGCGTCCGTGCGTCCGTGCGTCCGTGCGTCCGTGCGTCCGTGCGTCCGTGCGTCCGTGCGTCCGGTCGTCCGTGCGTCCGTGCGTCCGTGCGTCCGTGCGTCATATACATAATACGTCACAACTTGTGTATGGGTAATATGTATTCCTCCCTCCCTCCCTCTCCCTGCTTCCCTCCCTCCATCTGTCTCCCATCCTATGTGCGTCCGTGCGTCCGTCATTCCGTCATTCCGTCATTCCGTCCGTGCGTCCGTGCGTCCGTCATTCCGTCTTCCGTCATTCCGTCCGTGCGTCCGTGCGTCCGTGCGTCCGTGCGTCCGTCGTCCGTCGTCCTGCTCCGTGCGTCCGTCGTCCGTCACGTCATCCGTCCGTCCGTCCGTGCGTCCGTGCGTCCGTGCGTCCGTGCGTCCGTGCGTCCGTGCGTCCGTGCGTCCGTGCGTCCGTGCGTCCGTGCGTCCGTGCGTCCGTGCGTCCTGTCCGTGCGTCCGTGCGTCCGTCCCTGCGTCCGTGCGTCCGTGCGTCCGTGCGTCCTGCGTCCGTGCGTCCGTGCGTCCTCGTCCGTCGTCCGTCGTCCGTGTCCGTGCTCCGTGCGTCCGTCCGTCCGTCCGTCCTCCGTCCCTGTCCCTCCGTCCCTCCGTCCCTCCGTCCCTCCGTCCCTCCGTCCGTCCGTCCCTCCGTCCCTCCGTCCCTCCGTCCCTCCGTCCCTCCGTCCGTCCGTCCGTCCGTCTGTCCGTCTGTCTGTCTCGTTCGTTTCAGACACAGTCTGGAGGAATGATCGTTTGTGGTACAAGCTCTTATGATGAGGAGTCTAACCACACTCAATTTTATATTAACCCTTCTGTCCGCTAGGCGCCACCTCTGTTGAACAGACACCGCTGCATTCGCAGTGGCTACAATGTCAGAGCCACGCAACGACTGTTCTGAGACTGTGAACAACACTAGGGCGACTATTCAAGAAAATTGGGGTCAACGCCAGGCATCGTGGCTCCGTGGAGACCGTCAACCGTGTCGAAAGGGAGTCAACGTTAACGCCCATGATGACGACAGCGCGGCATACTCACTGCACGAGTCAACCCCTGTGTCTACACACTACGACAACTGGCAAAAAACATAATTTATTATATTTGAGTATTAGGGTCATTACGCCTGTATGGGGGTAGGGGTGGGGCGTTTGCTAAAGCACAACCGGGAAATTAAAATCGTTTGCCCAGCTTAGATTTGAAGGTGCCCACCGTGGCTGCCAACAGAAGTGTTTCGGTCATTCCGCTCCGCTCTTTTAGGCTAGGTCTATTAAACAAAACAGTTAGCATAAACCAGAGTTCTGGCTGGTACTTGAATACATCGTTTATTGTGATAATGTGTGTTAGTACTCGAGTGAACTAGACAGTAACCCTTCACAAATCTCGCTGCTATTTTCTCAAGTTCGCGATGTTTTGGTATGCGCATGTTAATGACCTCAACAGGCCTTTTTAGCGCAGTGGCTAGAACTTCGGGCTCCCGAGAAAGAGATCCTGTGTTCGAATCCGATGTCGAATCTTACGCAAAGTTCATTCACTGTACGTTGCTTTATTTCACTCGGCTGTGTGAATGATTAGCTGGCTATACACAGTGGTGGATATTTGCATACGAATAATCTTCGTGCATTAATTGCAACGTGGCTGGGTGCTTCCCCGATATAGTGTTCGATTTAACACGTTTGTCCGGTAGTATAATATTGTTACGCGTTTTGAACAGTCCTGAGGACTGAATACTGCGTTACACAAGAATGCACCTTTACCTCAAGTCCGAGCTGTAAAAATACACAAATCCATCGCATGTGCTACGGTTCGCAAAGTCTAAATACCTCCCGCCTGCATGAATCGCTGTGAACGGTAGTGTTTTAAGACGTCCCACAGTTAGACTGGGGAATCACGTCTGAACGTATGAGCTCAAACACGCTCAAGCACGCATACATTCAGAGTCGCATACGCACACAAACACACGCACTGTACCATAGATATCGAGCGTATAAATTTATAATTAAGTATGAAGTAATGCGTCAGAAAAATGTAATCTCAAATCTTTGCGTCCTGTTAGTCACTTCCAATTTTCCGAATTCGCTGCGGATAATACCATTGCTGTGATGTTATCTTTTACCGCTAGGGTGTATCAGTAGCGTGTTGGTGTTCCGCTTGAGTGCACACAAAATGACTATTCGCGTTTTATCGAATCTCGCGGAAAACAATGCCACCAACGACCTCAATTACATGTAAATAGCTGCTGAACCAACTGAGTAGGGCCCGAACGATACACTGCTTTGCGATATGATACATATCGCGATACAAGGCCACAATGTGATACGTATCGCAAAACAGACTATATTGACTAAATGTCACGCGGACAAGGCAACGGATTACGCGGATTACGTCGTCTGTCATAAATAACAACGAGGTTCAACTTGCATGTGTGGGTTGAAAAGAGAGTAGTGTGTGAAGTTTGTATACAGATCAATGTTAGACAATAAACAGGTACTACATGTTATAATTCGCAAAGGTTGAGCAAATAATGTTTTGTCTACCTCTATCGTGTATAGAAGTGTATCAGCTAATATGTGTCAACAACAGTCAGATCGAGAACTTTGAAAGCTACATCTACCTGGGACAGAGATACAGAACCAGAGACAAAAACCAAGACAAGCAGATTCAAAGAAGAATCACGGCCGGATGGACAGCATTCGCCAAGCACCGCGACATCTCCAACGGTAGCATTGAAACATGCTTGAAGAGACTAGTCTACAACTCACGCGTACTTCTGGCAATGTCATACGGCGCGGAAACATGGACACTCACCACCCAAGCAAAGAACAAGCTAGCAGCCGCATAAAGAAAGATGGAAAGAAGTATATTAAACACCACGTAGTGGGACAGAAAAACAAACATCTGGATAAGAGAAAAAACAAAGGTCACAGACGAGACTGAACAAGTCACAAGTCGGAAGTGGACCTGGGCAGGGCACATCAGCAGGATATGACGTAACCGCTGGACACTGCGTATCATCACATGGTAACCATACGAAAGAAAAAGACTTAGAGGAAGACCGGCGAGACGTTGGAGAGACGAACAAGACGACTACTGGAAGAGGATAGCGCAAAATGTGGAAGCAGTAAGCTGAGGCCTTTACCCAAACCACGGGACACTACGGCTGCACAATGATGATGATGATGACGATGACGATGACGATGACGATGACGACGATGATGGTGATGGGATGGTGATGGTGATGGTGATGGTGATGGTGATGGATGATGGATTATGGTGATGATGATGATGATGATTATTATTATATATATATATATATATATATATATATATATATATATATATATTACATTTTATAGTTTATCTATTTATATTTATTAATATACATTTATTATATTTCTTTACTTAATTAATTAATTACGTAATCCTCTTCGTGCCCACTACTCATAGAGCAGAAACTTCGTCCTGTCTGTAGCTGGCTTTGCAGCCTGGCTCAGCTTAAATGTAATTGTTTATATTCTTGTTATACTGTCTTCCTCCACGTTTCTTGGGTCGTCCACGTTTTCTTTTTTCTTTCTTTTTTGAAGATGCTGTCATCTATCAATGAATATTACATTTACATCAATTATTTTATTTATTTATTTAAAAAAATATGTTATGTTTAAGGAACATCGCAAGTCAACATGCGAATTGGATAACATGTTAGTATTTCGGCGATGTCCAAAA
>JAODUO010000249.1:580000-585000 GCA_025642075.2 Ridgeia piscesae | reverse complement strand
CCAATTTTGTTTTAATGGCTCTTTGCATCCAGAAAATACGTCACAGTATTTGTATATAAAGGTACTGTATATTTAGCGTCAATCAGGATTTGTAAACTTACGAAGACTTTTGTTCACATACGATGCCTTTATGTTCGCATAATGCATTGTATAAATATATAACTAGTCTGTACTGGTTGGTGTATGCCAAGGAGCAAATAGAGTTAACCATATTTTCGTAATAAGAAACAAATAAGAAACAAATTTTTCTGACCGTATCTAATATTATATAGGAAAATACATAAATAATAGTACATGATGATGAAGATAATAATAATAATAATAATAATAATAATAATAATAATAACAATAACAATAACAATAACAATAACAATAACAATAACAATAACAATAACAATAACAATAATAATAATATTATTATATAAAAAATTATAATATTAATAATAATAATAATATTAATAACACCATTAACTGTTAATAAAGAAGCACAGTATTTATACCAATTAATAATTACATAATATCAGCGTGACCTTCTTTATAGATGACACACCGGGCATTTCTACTTTACCGAAGCGGCGCCATTGTGGGCGATAATGCGACGTTTCTACATTACAGGTGACTACATTCTGCAACGAATCGGGCGAACATCCGCACAATGTCTTTGCCCCAACGAAACACAACAAAATGTGCAATCGGCGTAGCGTGTGGTCCGTGATACTGCAACATGCGGACTTCCGTGTGTCACGTGGGTACTTTACTGCTACTTTGTCCCGTACATAGACATCAGTCGGCATCTCTGTACTTAGTGATGATCGTTTTGAATAGTGGAAGAAGAAGCTACGGATGTAATATTGTGTGTGTGTGCGTGTGCGTGTGCGTGTGCGTGTGCGTGTGCGTGTGCGTGTGCGTGTGCGTGTGCGTGTGCGTGTGCGTGTGCGTGTGCGTGTGCGTGTGCGTGTGCGTGTGCGTGTGCGTGTGCGTGTGCGTGTGCGTGTGCGTGTGCGTGCGCGTGCGCGTGCGCGTGCGCGTGCGCGTGCGCGTGTATGTGCATGTGTATGTGTGTATGTTACTTGCGGATATGTTGACACAGGGCAGTAGTAATAGTTTTGAAATCGTCACCCAAGCAGCTATTAAAAAACAAATTCAAGACGCCATTTTTAATGGCTGATGTAATGAAAGAAGTGAATTCTGTCTTACCTAAAACCTACGTCTAGACACAACAGTTACAGTTCTGGGATGAAATATTATTTAATAGAATTTGACTGTGCCGTTTTTATGAAACATATCCGTAACGTTAACCTTTATATAACGAGCAAAGTGAGTATCCAAGTCATGAAACTTTCCACAGCGGCACCACACCGACGGTGACCGTTATGGACAGAATTTACTGTACATGCAAGCCACGATCTCACAATAAGTCGCATAAGTGGACAACTTTACACAGAGCTATTAGATAGGAGCTGGGCCATTCCCCCTCCCAGAGGCAGCCAAACGCGCGCAGATCTCGCTCAATCTCAGACATCTCGTCGTTTAATACGGTATCTGTTTAAAGTTCTTATCCCATCCGTGTGAGGGCGCTGTGTGTTGAAGAGCCCCAGCTCGGATGTCGGTTTCACGCGTGGCTGACTCGACTGACTGAGCATGCGCGTAAAATAAGGCACGTGCATAAAGCGCCATGTCCATTTCTCGTTTCAGCCATGACTCCGGGGAGCAAGACTGGAACCACGACTTCATCAATGCCCATGTTCCCATTCATGCATATGCCTAGCAGTACGAGACGTGGCGACAAAAGACAGACAGGTGACATGCGCCTATTTATTACAGCAAATATCAATATCATTTTAGATATTCTAAATGCAATAAAGAATTGACAATATTTTGTACATTTCTTGCCATATTAGTAAATCGTTATGATATATTCTAAAATAATATTATACATTAATTCGTACTACGTATTGCAGAACTCGATCATTTCACTGTATATAATTTACTGTGGACATTAAAAATGAATGAATTAATTTTTTTCAGTAAGCAGTGAGTGCAATTCATACATTGAAAAATAAAATTAACTGCTACATACTTACATAATGATACTCAACATACTGTAAATATTTCGTCAGTCATTTTCCGTAAAACCGTGCTGTACTGGCCTATGTTACAGTCTGGTGTTTCTTGCCATTTGGGTATACATTATACACATTCTACAGGAAAAGCAACAATAACTAGCACATTAACTATGTAGCATAATATTCGATTTATTATAAAACCGACGAAGATGCTTACTATTTTACTTATATATTGAGGATTGAAAATAAGACGAATTGTTTGAATACCAGCCGACGCATTACCAGTTGTTGTGTTGTATTTCAGTACCTGTGATAGACGTAATATTTGAAGTACTGAAACGCAGCGAACGCGTGTTGTTCGTGCTTGACAAAAGCATGCAGGTAAGTCAACAATGACGACGACGACGACGACGACGACGACGACGACGACGACGACGACGACGACGACGACGACGACGACGACGACGACGACGACGACGACGACGACGACGACGACGACGACGACGACGACGACGACGACGACGACGACGACGACGACGACGACGACGACGACGACGACGACGACGACGACGACGACGACGACGACTACGACGACGACGACGACGACGACGACGACGACGACGACGACTACGACGACGACGACGCCAGCAACAGCAACAGCAACAGCAACAGCAACAGCAACAGCAACAGCAACAGCAACAGCAACAGCAACAGCAACAGCAACAGCAACAATACAATAAAAATAGTAATCATCATGGTAATAATAATGTTGCGATGTGACAAAGCTTTGCACTTTATTTCCTGGCAGACCTGTTGAGTCGAACACCATCTCGACTTCTCTGTGAAGATCACGCAAACTCAGAACTGAAATTATTAATAGTGAAGATTGAATTCTGCGCAACAAAGAACTTTTACTTACATGTTTGTCCATTCTCCTTGCTCCGGCACTTCTCTTGTCCCGGTACCTTGGTATATTTGACCGTTGTCACTAATTGATGGTCAGAAACAATAACCAAAAACCACTGGTCCGTATATTACTAGTAATAGTAATAATATTTATATATAAAGCGCGATTTCCAATAAAATGTTCAAAGCCCTGAACAAGAGTAATTACCTAAACATTCAACATATATAAGCATAATAAATATAAAACAAAAATACGATACGATAGTTATAAAAACAGTCAAATCATTTAAATCACGTCATTAAAATAATAGAAACGAATAAAACTATATATAAACATTACAATATTTACATCTATGCAATACTGGGTATATATAAAGTATGAATTTAGCAGTTAACGGCCCAAAGAAAGCAAAATGTCAGCAGTATTCTGCTTAGAACATACGTGTCTTTAGAGTCTGTTTGAACATTGATATGGTTCCACTATATTTTCTATGAATCGCAACGAATTCCATTGTCGAGGTCCAATCACAATGAAGGAACGATCACCAAACCTAACAAGCTTCGTTCAGATCACCGTGTCATGTCTTACAATTACTCGCAGGCGTCAGACCAAAGACTGATGGAAAGAGCCTTCCACGAGTTCACCGCACGAGCAGACCGGGACAGTCAGGTGGCTGTGGTGTCTTTCGGTCACTCGATCCAGTTGGAACACATTATGAACTGGACAACTATCGCCAGAATCCCATATCTCCACCCCAACGATGATTCAAGGAAAACCGCATCTACTAGCTGTATCGGAGATGCGTTGTTTCGATCGCTGGAGGTTTGTCCATTGTGATGTCGTTTCTATCAATAATGTTATCGGTAACGCAAATACCTTCTGACAAACATCCATGGCTTAGTTCTGAGCATGCTAAATCAAGTTTGAAAATGTGCACCCTATCACATCGTTCTAATGTTAACGCACCAGCCTTTATTAACGTTTTGGCAACACAAGTTGTAATGTATGCAACGTTGCCAATGTTCTCCATTTTATTCGTGACAGTTTATTGACATGGAAGAACGGAAGAGGGCTGGCGCAACCATTGTGCTGCTCACACCTGCTAGACAAGCCGTTTCGGGTTGCGTGCACTGCAAAGAAGTTTTGAAGACATCGCTCGGGAGGCTGATACAGCAGCAAGTCACCTTGCATGTCGTGTTCACGGCAGACGGGCCAGAATCGTCTCTCATCCAGACCACGGTAGAGGCCACGGGCGGACGCAGTCTCACACGAAGTAGTATCCGCGACAACGTCCAGTCGTTGTTTCTTAAGCTTCTACAACTACAACCAGCCGAAGATAACCGAGAAGCCAAGATACAGGTACTATGGATGGGACGAATATTCGATTTATATTCGAACTTTCGAATATTCTACCGCTTTCCCGCTATTCGATTCGAAATTCGAAAATTCGCCGCTATATAAACGAATATCGCTGGAATATTTTCCCTCATGTCCTCCGCCGCAAAATCGGTCCTGGGAGATCTTTAACTTTCCGACGTAAATATGAAAAACTACAACCGCCAAACTACTCCTCACATTTCTTATATGTGTATGTATATATGTACTAGGTTACGAAATAAAATCACTAACATTATTTAAACAAATACACTTCACAAAATAAACTCGCGGTGTCGGGTTAAGGTTTTAGGTTTAAGGTTAGGGTTTCGGGTAAGTTTAGGATTAGTTGAAGTTAGCTTAGGCTTAGTTATGGTTGCAGTTACTTTATGGTTAGCATATAGCCGGAATTTGTGAAGGTCATTTATTTAGCGACGCCTGCGATAAATGTTTTCTTAATTTTATTCTTTACCGGAATGTAAATTATTATATTTTATAACCTAATGTGTATGTATATACATAAGATGTGCGATGATAAGTTTGGCGGCTGTAAGAAGTCGTTTTCACGGTAAGTTCAGAAAGTAAATAAAAGGATCGATGCGTATGGCAAGTTTTTATTGGCGACGATGCTAACCTTTCCGGTACGGACTTGT
>JAODUO010000249.1:572500-575000 GCA_025642075.2 Ridgeia piscesae | reverse complement strand
TCTATACTCTCGTTCTGTACTATCGTTCTATACTCTCGTTCTATACTCTCGTTCTATACTCTCGTTCTATACTCTCGTTCTATACTCTCGTTCTATACTCTCGTTCTATACTCTCGTTCTTTACTTATGCCCGGCGCGATCAACTCGCAACTACCATAATCAATTTCGAGTGTGTTTTGTTTATTTATCCTGATCTTCTCTCAACTTCTGAAATGTTCACGTCACTTTCTTCGAGTCCGGTACAGTGACGTGTGGCTTGCCTTGTAGGCGCTGACACGGACGCTGGCGATGGTTTGTACTCGGCCTACTTTGTCCAGTACGCGGGCAACGGCTCCTACTCCGTTGACATTGCCGCCGAACAAACGAAGCCATCATCGACCAATGGTCAGCCACCTTCCCACGGTGCATTCGATGCCTACCAGAACCAGAGTAAGGCCGCGTCGGACGTGCTAGAGTAGCTTGGTTAAAGCTAGGATTCCATTATTTTCTCTTTCGGTATCCCGGTAAAAACCGCATCTAATATGTTATTTTATATCATTATGAAATAACTCCTACAAATATATGTTAGCCATTACAGCCGTGGTATGATCGCACACCGCATCAGCATGCCGTGTCCGTAGATATGCTACATATGTAACCTTAACTGAAGCATGTTTGGAGAGCCTCGTAAATATTGTGGTACAAGCAGACGCAATGACATATTCGCTTGTAAAGACGTCTACAGTGACGTAAAGATTCTGCTCTGCCCGTGATACAAACCCAAATACGCGACAACGACTACCTGCAACCAGATGATTGGAAATCTGTCATGACACTCCTAGTACCATACGCACAAAATCCCACATTTTCGTCCATAATTGTTCACGTCCACCATAGTCCGGCGATTGACCTTCGACACTGAAACTGATGTAGCGTTGTGACGTCACGTATACATTCAAAGCACGTCATGTGCTTGTGACCACAATGTAGACTCTCTTTCTCCTGTTTTCATAATGGTACACTACCGGAAACACAATATTATGAATATGTATCACACATTTCAACTTCAATGCCACGTCGATTCCAACCACTGATTTATATATACACGGATAGCAAGTGATTAGGTGAAACCATTGTCCACCATTTTGGTTTCCCCAAACCGTCGATAATAGAGGTCAGAGGACGATTTACGTGCAGTGATTACGCGTTACATTAGGAACGTGAATACCTGCGGTATCATTATACGTAACAATAGGGAAAGCAATATGATGGCCGCGTCTCACGTCAAAATATACAATTTGGCGTTATACTTCCTATCCATTTATTAGGTCAATGCTAGGACGTGGATACAAGACATTTGATGAAAATCTAGCAAAATTTTAATTTCCTGGAATGGAGAAAGCTCGTCACCCAATGTCCTGAAATTGACATGAGGGACCAGGTCTAATCAAAAACAAAACACGTTCATATACAATAGCCAATATTGGATATTACGACGTACCCAATTCAGATTCAGATCGTTGCATGCGGATGGTACACGTAACATAGTTGCAATAAAATGGCGTCACAGTCATTATACGTAACACTGTGGAAAGCAAGATGGCCGCCGCGCTTCACGTCGAATAAGACTTTTTAGCATTACGCTACTTATCCACATATTTTATGTAGATCAGTGATGCCAACCTTCCAAGGTTGCATGGAGCGGAGACATGTCTTTAGAATAATCACTGCTTGTGGCCATATTGCAAAAATTATCCATCGATCTAACGCATTTGTTTCAAAACACTTAGCAATACTTCGTCTACCACAACAACCTTTAAAACAACCACTGCAGCTCCACAAACAACACCTACAATACACGACCCTAACCGGCATATTGCACCTGTTTGCTTACTAGTTACCTTACCGACGTACATGAAAATGCGCATGCGCGACCTACTTCGGTTTGTCGGAAAATTTGCGAACCCCAATTTCGAATCGGCTTGTAAGTGTACCGTTCTCGTCACGTTCCTCAGCATCGACGACGGCAGCGAATGCGACAGTCCCGAACTTCCAGCGGACTGCAGCGTCACCGCCGTTCACGGTGGAGAACCTACCGGACGGGGAATTCGATCTCTTTCCCCCAGCCACCGTCACAGATCTCGACTTCCGGGTGTTGTCCTTCGACAGTCGGAACATCAATCTGACATTCACTGCTCAAGGCGACGACCTCGACAGCGGTACAGGTCTGTTGTTTCGCGCGTCCTCCCACGAGTGTATGCATTAATTATAGGGGAATAAACGCGTTTAAATTAATGAGGACAATAACATGTCTACGTATTTGAGAAATGGTTTTTTTGATAAGCACATTAACAGATTGTATATATATATATATATATATATATATATATATATATATATATATATATATATATATATATATATGTATATATACACACACACACAATCCGCTGTATGTATGTGCTTATCAAAAAACACATTTCTCAAATACGTAAACATGTTATTGTCCTCATTAATTTAA
>JAODUO010000249.1:552500-567500 GCA_025642075.2 Ridgeia piscesae | reverse complement strand
AAAAAGACAACTTCCATGACCTGTCAACAGTGATGACATTACGTTTACTATATTAATTGCTTTAGCATAATGACACTCTAGGAATATTATATTATGTATATTTTTGAAAATATTAATGTTTATTTACAGCTTTATGTGGATATACGTTAATTGCATGGAATAAACGTGGATACAATGAGCGTATCTTTATATGTATGTCTATACATTTACGATTGTACATGTTATATCAGGTAAAGCGTGCAGGGATCACATAGAAAGATCTGGTCAGTGAATATTTGTTAGCAGTTTTAGAATATGCATGTCCGGTATGGCACACTAACTTGCCCCAATATTTGTCTGACAATATAGAAGTTATACAAAAAGGGCATTAAAATGTATTTTCCGAGATTGGGTTACGTGGAGATACTTAGACGTGTTAACCTGGATACGTTGAATGTAAGACGGGACAGCATTTGTCAAAAACGTTTTGATAAAATTAAAGTCGACACAAATAGATTACATTATCTGCTGCCTGACAAAAGACATACCGAATGTAATATTAGACAAGAAAATGTGTACCCGTTACCAGTTACTAGAACGAATAGATTCCGTAACTCATTTTTACTGTGGGCTTTATATACAACTGTCAGTAAACAAGTCTATTAATACGGTACGATTTGCGGTATCACATGTTAATTGTATTTTATTGTACCGCTGTGTAATGTCAATCCAACTGAGTTGAGTTGCCAATAAAACTTGTGTTATTATTGCTACAACTGTTTGCACGGCCCTGTATAGTTTGGACGAGTCCGCCGCAGACGCGATTTTTCGGGCGCGGGTTTCTTGCCGCGGGGTGGGGTGGGGGGACTACCCGCTGTGGGGCGGGGCTGCGGGTGGGCGGAGGTGGCTGTTTGGTGGGGGTGGCGGCTGTCTGGTGGGGGTGGCGGCTGTCTGGTGGGGGTGGCGGCGTACTGTGGGGCGGGGCTGAGGCGGCTGTCTGGTGGGGCTGGCGGCTGTCTGGTGGGGATGTCTGGTGGGGGTGGCGGCTGTCTGGGGGGGTGGCGGCTGTCTGGTGGGGGTGGCGGCGTACTGTGGGGCGGGGCTGAGGCGGCTGTCTGGTGGGGCTGGCGGCTGTCTGGTGGGGATGTCTGGTGGGGGTGGCGGCTGTCTGGTGGGGTGGCGGCTGTCTGGTGGGGGTGGCGGCTGTCTGGTGGGGGTGGCGGCTGTCTGGTGGGGGTGGCGGCTGTCTGGTGGGGGTGGCGGCTGTCTGGTGGGGTGGCGGCGTCTGGGGGGGCTGAGCGGCTGTCTGGTGGGGCTGGCGGCTGTCTGGTGGGGATGTCTGGTGGGGGTGGCGGCTGTCTGGTGGGGTGGCGGCTGTCTGGTGGGGGTGGCGGCTGTCTGTTTGGGGTGGCAGCTGTCTGGTGGGGGTGGCGGCGTACTGTGGGGCGGGGCTGAGGTGGCTGTCTGGTGGGGGTGGCAGCGTACTGTGGGGCGGGGCTGAGGTGGCTGTTTGGTGGGGGTGGCAGCGTACTGTGGGGCTGGGCTGAGGCGGCTGTTTGGTGGGGGTGGCGGCGTACTGTGGGGCGGGGCTAAGGCGGCTGTCTGGTGGGGGTGGCGGCGTACTGTGGGGCGGGGCTGAGGCGGCTGTCTGGTGGGGGTGGCAGCGTACTGTGGGGCGGGGCTGAGGTGGCTGTTTGGTGGGGGTGGCGGCGTACTGTGGGGCGGGGCTGAGGCGGCTGTCTGGTGGGGGTGGCGGCGTACTGTGGGGCGGGGCTGAGGCGGCTGTTTGGTGGGGGTGGCGGCGTACTGTGGGGCGGGGCTGAGCCGGCTGTCTGGTGGGGGTGGCGGCGTACTGTGGGGCGGGGCTGAGCCGGCTGTCTGGTGGGGGTGGCGGTGTACTGTTGGGCGGGGCTGAGGCGGCTGCCTGGTGGGGGTGGCGGCGTACTGTGAGGCGGGGCTGAGCCGGCTGTCTGGTGGGGGTGGCGGCGTACTGTGGGGCGGGGCTGAGCCGGCTGTTTGGTGGGGGTGGCGGCGTACTGTGGGCGGGGCTGAGGCGGCTGCCTGGTGGGGGTGGCGGCGTACTGTGAGGCGGGGCTGAGCCGGCTGTCTGGTGGGGGTGGCGGCGTACTGTGGGGCGGGGCTGAGCCGGCTGTCTGGTGGGGGTGGCGGTGTACTGTTGGGCGGGGCTGAGGCGGCTGTCTGGTGGGGTAGCGGCTGTCTGTTTGGGGTGGCGGCTGTCTGGTTGGGGTGGCGGCGTACTGTGGGGCGGGGCGGCGGTGGCTGTCTGGTGGGGGTGGCGGCGTACTGTGGGGCGGGGCTGAGGCGGCTGTCTGGTGGGGGTGGCGGCGTACTGTGGGGCGGGGCTGAGCCGGCTGTCTGGTGGGGGTGGCGGCGTACTGTGGGGCGGGGCTGAGGCGGCTGTCTGGTGGGGGTGGCGGTGTACTGTTGGGCGGGGCTGAGGCGGCTGTCTGGTGGGGGTGGCGGCGTACTGTGGGGCGGGGCTGAGCCGGCTGTCTGGTGGGGGTGGCGGCGTACTGTGGGGCGGGGCTGAGGCGGCTGTCTGGTGGGGGTGGCGGTGTACTGTTGGGCGGGGCTGAGGCGGCTGTCTGGTGGGGGTGGCGGCGTACTGTGGGGCGGGGCTGAGCCGGCTGTCTGGTGGGGGTGGCGGCGTACTGTGGGGCGGGGCTAAGGCGGCTGTCTGGTGGGGGTGGCGGCGTACTGTGGGGCGGGGCTGAGGCGGCTGTCTGGTGGGGGTGGCGGCGTACTGTGGGGCGGGGCTGAGGCGGCTGTCTGGTGGGGGTGGCGGCGTACTGTGGGGCGGGGCTGAGCCGGCTGTCTGGTGGGGGTGGCGGCGTACTGTGGGGCGGGGCTGAGGCGGCTGTCTGGTGGGGGTGGCGGCGTACTGTGGGGCGGGGCTGAGCCGGCTGTCTGGTGGGGGTGGCGGCGTACTGTGGGGCGGGGCTGAGGCGGCTGTTTGGTGGGGGTGGCGGCGTACTGTGGGGCGGGGCTGAGCCGGCTGTCTGGTGGGGGTGGCGGCGTACTGTGGGGCGGGGCTGAGCCGGCTGTCTGGTGGGGGTGGCGGCGTACTGTGGGGCGGGGCTGAGGCGGCTGTCTGGTGGGGGTGGCGGCGTACTGTGGGGCGGGGCTGAGCCGGCTGTCTGGTGGGGGTGGCGGCGTACTGTGGGGCGGGGCTGAGGCGGCTGTTTGGTGGGGGTGGCGGCGTACTGTGGGGCGGGGCTGAGGCGGCTGTTTGGTGGGGGTGGCGGCGTACTGTGGGGCGAGGCTGAGCCGGCTGTCTGGTGGGGGTGGCGGCGTACTGTGGGGCGGGGCTGAGGCGGCTGTTTGGTGGGGGTGGCGGCGTACTGTGGGGCGGGGCTGAGCCGGCTGTCTGGTGGGGGTGGCGGCGTACTGTGGGGCGGGGCTGAGCCGGCTGTCTGGTGGGGGTGGCGGCGTACTGTGGGGCGGGGCTGAGGCGGCTGTCTGGTGGGGGTGGCGGCGTACTGTGGGGCGGGGCTGAGCCGGCTGTCTGGTGGGGGTGGCGGCGTACTGTGGGGCGGGGCTGAGGCGGCTGTTTGGTGGGGGTGGCGGCGTACTGTGGGGCGGGGCTGAGGCGGCTGTTTGGTGGGGGTGGCGGCGTACTGTGGGGCGGGGCTGAGCCGGCTGTCTGGTGGGGGTGGCGGCGTACTGTGGGGCGGGGCTGAGGCGGCTGTTTGGTGGGGGTGGCGGCGTACTGTGGGGCGGGGCTGAGGCGGCTGTCTGGTGGGGGTGGCGGCGTACTGTGGGGCGGGGCTGAGGCGGCTGTTTGGTGGGGGTGGCGGCGTACTGTGGGGCGGGGCTGAGGCGGCTGTTCGGTGGGGGTGGCGACGTACTGTGGGGCGGGGCTGAGGTAGCTGTTTGGTGGGGGTGGCGGCGTACTGTGGGGCGGGGCTGAGGTGGCTGTCTGGTGGGGGTGGCGGCGTACTGTGGGGCGGGGCTGAGGCGGCTGTCTGGTGGGGGTGGCGGCGTACTGTGGGGCGGGGCTGAGGCGGCTGTCTGGTGGGGGTGGCGGCGTACTGTGGGGCGGGGCTGAGGCGGCTGTTTGGTGGGGGTGGCGGCGTACTGTGGGGCGGGGCTGAGGCGGCTGTTGGTGGGGGTGGCGGCGTACTGTGGGGCGGGGCTGAGGCGGCTGTCTGGTGGGGGTGGCGGCGTACTGTGGGGCGGGGCTGAGGGGCTGTTTGGTGGGGGTGGCGGCGTACTGTGGGGCGGGGCTGAGCCGGCTGTCTGGTGGGGGTGGCGGCGTACTGTGGGGCGGGGCTGAGGCGGCTGTTTGGTGGGGGTGGCGGCGTACTGTGGGGCGGGGCTGAGGCGGCTGTTCGGTGGGGGTGGCGGCGTACTGTGGGGCGGGGCTGAGGCGGCTGTTTGGTGGGGGTGGCGGCGTACTGTGGGGCGGGGCTGAGGCGGCTGTTTGGTGGGGGTGGCGGTGTACTGTTGGGCGGGGCTGAGGCGGCTGTTTGGTGGGGGTGGCGGCGTACTGTGGGGCGGGGCTGAGCCGGCTGTCTGGTGGGGGTGGCGGCGTACTGTGGGGCGGGGCTGAGGCGGCTGTCTGGTGGGGGTGGCGGTGTACTGTTGGGCGGGGCTGAGGCGGCTGTCTGGTGGGGGTGGCGGCGTACTGTGGGGCGGGGCTGAGGCGGCTGTTTGGTGGGGGTGGCGGCGTACTGTGGGGCGGGGCTGAGCCGGCTGTCTGGTGGGGGTGGCGGCGTACTGTGGGGCGGGGCTGAGGCGGCTGTTTGGTGGGGGTGGCGGCGTACTGTGGGCGGGGCTGAGGCGGCTGTTTGGTGGGGGTGGCGACGTACTGTGGGCGGGGCTGAGGTGGCTGTTTGGTGGGGGTGGCGGCGTACTGTGGGGCGGGGCTGAGGCGGCTGTCTGGTGGGGGTGGCGACGTACTGTGGGCGGGGCTGAGGCGGCTGTTTGGTGGGGGTGGCGGCATAGCTAAAACAAACAAAGAAAAACACGCATTAGTTTCCTGAAATGTGCGCAAGTTCCAGTTTCCTGGCTTATTTCACAAATGTTGGATTCGATTATTTTAGTTAAAATATTCGAGAATAAAAACAGTTTTCTTACGGGGTAGTAGAGTTAAACGTTTGTACCTGCTAAAAGTTTCCATTACAAATCCACATTCAAGCTTGTTTATTTTTATTTGCGTAAATGTTTAGCAATAAATGAAAATCAACTGAATGGGGTATAATTGTATATTTTATGATCAGTGGAATCAAACACAGACATAGAAGGTCTGCTCGCAACAGTTCAACTTAAGGAACAAGCAACCCTAATACTCAATATACATAACACATCCAGATACCATTTAAGATAGCGTGTTCTCATATAATTACTTTTTATTTAATTTTATATCAATGTTACGCATGTGAAAATATTTTGTTAACGATTGTTTGCGCTGCTATTGTCGCCCAATCCACGATGATTTCATGAGAAGAATAACATGAAAAAAGTGCATATATAAATTTCAATATCCAATTACCGGTGTTCGAAAGAAACACAATTTAAAAATCACAAAATCGGACTTTATTCGGGTACCCTTAAACTGACTTCACTGTCACAGCTGACTGAATTGGTTACACGCAATATTGACAAAGAGACAAACAAACATGGCGACTGTCTGGTGGGGGTGGCGGCGTACTGTGGGGCGGGGCTGAGCCGGCTGTCTGGTGGGGGTGGCGGTGTACTGTTGGGCGGGGCTGAGGCGGCTGCCTGGTGGGGGTGGCGGCGTACTGTGAGGCGGGGCTGAGCCGGCTGTCTGGTGGGGGTGGCGGCGTACTGTGGGGCGGGGCTGAGCCGGCTGTTTGGTGGGGGTGGCGGCGTACTGTGGGGCGGGGCTGAGCCGGCTGTTTGGTGGGGGTGGCGGCGTACTGTGAGGCGGGGCTGAGCCGGCTGTCTGGTGGGGGTGGCGGCGTACTGTGGGGCGGGGCTGAGCCGGCTGTCTGATGGGGGTGGCGGTGTACTGTGGGGCGGGGCTGAGCCGGCTGTTTGGTGGGGGTGGCGGCGTACTGTGAGGCGGGGCTGAGCCGGCTGTCTGGTGGGGGTGGCGGCGTACTGTGGGGCGGGGCTGAGCCGGCTGTTTGGTGGGGGTGGCGGCGTACTGTGGGGCGGGGCTGAGCCGGCTGCCTGGTGGGGGTGGCGGCGTACTGTGGGGCGGGGCTGAGGCGGCTGCCTGGTGGGGGTGGCGGCGTACTGTGGGGCGGGGCTGAGCCGGCTGTCTGGTGGGGGTGGCGGCGTACTGTGGGGCGGGGCTGAGCCGGCTGTCTGGTGGGGGTGGCGGCGTACTGTGGGGCGGGGCTGAGCCGGCTGTCTGGTGGGGGTGGCGGCGTACTGTGGGGCGGGGCTGAGCCGGCTGTCTGGTGGGGGTGGCGGCGTACTGTGGGGCGGGGCTGAGCCGGCTGCCTGGTGGGGGTGGCGGCGTACTGTGGGGCGGGGCTGAGCCGGCTGTCTGGTGGGGGTGGCGGCGTACTGTGAGGCGGGGCTGAGCCGGCTGTCTGGTGGGGGTGGCGGCGTACTGTGGGGCGGGGCTGAGCCGGCTGTCTGGTGGGGGTGGCGGTGTACTGTTGGGCGGGGCTGAGGCGGCTGTCTGGTGGGGTGGCGGCTGTCTGTTTGGGGTGGCGGCTGTCTGGTTGGGGTGGCGGCGTACTGTGGGGCGGGGCGGCGGTGGCTGTCTGGTGGGGGTGGCGGCGTACTGTGGGGCGGGGCTGAGGCGGCTGTCTGGTGGGGGTGGCGGCGTACTGTGGGGCGGGGCTGAGGCGGCTGTCTGGTGGGGGTGGCGACGTACTGTGGGGCGGGGCTGAGCCGGCTGTTTGGTGGGGGTGGCGGCGTACTGTGAGGCGGGGCTGAGCCGGCTCTCTGGTGGGGGTGGCGGCGTACTGTGGGGCGGGGCTGAGCCGGCTGTCTGATGGGGGTGGCGGTGTACTGTGGGGCGGGGCTGAGCCGGCTGTTTGGTGGGGGTGGCGGCGTACTGTGAGGCGGGGCTGAGCCGGCTGTCTGGTGGGGGTGGCGGCGTACTGTGGGGCGGGGCTGAGCCGGCTGTTTGGTGGGGGTGGCGGCGTACTGTGGGGCGGGGCTGAGCCGGCTGCCTGGTGGGGGTGGCGGCGTACTGTGGGGCGGGGCTGAGGCGGCTGCCTGGTGGGGGTGGCGGCGTACTGTGGGGCGGGGCTGAGCCGGCTGTCTGGTGGGGGTGGCGGCGTACTGTGGGGCGGGGCTGAGCCGGCTGTCTGGTGGGGGTGGCGGCGTACTGTGGGGCGGGGCTGAGCCGGCTGTCTGGTGGGGGTGGCGGCGTACTGTGGGGCGGGGCTGAGCCGGCTGTCTGGTGGGGGTGGCGGCGTACTGTGGGGCGGGGCTGAGCCGGCTGCCTGGTGGGGGTGGCGGCGTACTGTGGGGCGGGGCTGAGCCGGCTGTCTGGTGGGGGTGGCGGCGTACTGTGAGGCGGGGCTGAGCCGGCTGTCTGGTGGGGGTGGCGGCGTACTGTGGGGCGGGGCTGAGCCGGCTGTCTGGTGGGGGTGGCGGTGTACTGTTGGGCGGGGCTGAGGCGGCTGTCTGGTGGGGTGGCGGCTGTCTGTTTGGGGTGGCGGCTGTCTGGTTGGGGTGGCGGCGTACTGTGGGGCGGGGCGGCGGTGGCTGTCTGGTGGGGGTGGCGGCGTACTGTGGGGCGGGGCTGAGGCGGCTGTCTGGTGGGGGTGGCGGCGTACTGTGGGGCGGGGCTGAGGCGGCTGTCTGGTGGGGGTGGCGACGTACTGTGGGCGGGGCTGAGGCGGCTGTTTGGTGGGGGTGGCGGCGTAGCTAAAACAAACAAAGAAAAACAAGCATTAGTTTCCTGAAATGTGCGCAAGTTCCAGTTTCCTGGCTTATTTCACAAATGTTGGATTCGATTATTTTAGTTAAAATATTCGAGAATAAAAACAGTTTTCTTACGGGGTAGTAGAGTTAAACGTTTGTACCTGCTAAAATTTTCCATTACAAATCCACATTCAAGCTTGTTTATTTTTATTTGCGTAAATGTTTAGCAATAAATGAAAATCAACTGAATGGGGTATAATTGTATATTTTATGATCAGTGGAATCAAACACAGACATAGAAGGTCTGCTCGCAACAGTTCAACTTAAGGAACAAGCAACCCTAATACTCAATATACATAACACATCCAGATACCATTTAAGATAGCGTGTTCTCATATAATTACTTTTTATTTAATTTTATATCAATGTTACGCATGTGAAAATATTTTGTTAACGATTGTTTGCGCTGCTATTGTCGCCCAATCCACGATGATTTCATGAGAAGAATAACATGAAAAAAGTGCATATATAAATTTCAATATCCAATTACCGGTGTTCGAAAGAAACACAATTTAAAAATCACAAAATCGGACTTTATTCGGGTACCCTTAAACTGACTTCACTGTCACAGCTGACTGAATTGGTTACACGCAATATTGACAAAGAGACAAACAAACATGGCGACTGAACTGATTAGAAACAGCCTTGATGAAAAGAACCCTATCAATGCGACTGAACTGATTACATACACCATCTGCGAACAGAGCACAAACACCGCGACTATACAGATTAGAGGCAATGTTCAAATCAAATCAAACTTATTATAGGTCTTTACTTTACAACACACATAAATCAAATGAAGTCAATTAACATATAACAACGTATACAGACTAATAAGGGAAGAACATTATATAATGATATAGTCCCTAAGTAACCGTGAGCTAACTCACGGTTAGTTAGGGATCCATAACAGCGATCAAGATGAGATTATAAAACGAATAGAGGAATTCTACACCGAGCTATACGACAGTGAACTGAAAAACATAATCCACACTGACCCAAAAGAGGTACCAGAGATAACATCATAGGTGGTGGAAGCAGCACTACGAGATATGAAGAATAGGAAAGCAACAGGCAATGACCATAATATAAACATCGAGACATTGAAAGCAGGAGAAGATACCATCTCGAAGACACTCGCTAAGCTGTACACTAAATGCTTATCAGAAAGGCGAATACCCACAGCGTGGAAGAACACTAAGATAATGATAATCTTCACGAATGGAAATAAGAAAGACCTCAAGAATTACAGACCGATATGTCTACTATCACACATAATATATAAAGTACTCACGAATGTACTAACGAAAAGGCTAGAGAAGACACTCGACGAAAACCAGCCACTAGAGCAAGCTGGATTCAGAAGCGGATACTCAACGACAGACCACATCCATGTAATAAACCAACTGAAGGAGAAGTGCAGAGAATATAATATCCCACTCTGCATCGCATTCGTCGACTACGAGAAAGCCTTCGACTCAGTGCAAACTCAAACAGTACTGACCTCGCTTCAAGAACAGGGGATAGAAGATGTGTACATTGAACTCCTGAACGAAATCTACACCAACAGCTCGATGACAGTCCATCTACACAAAGAAAGCAACAAGATCAACACCAGGAGAGGAGTACGACAGGGAGATAGCATATCGCCCAAACCGTTACGTCAGCACTCGAAAGCATATTCCGACGACTGACTTAGGAAACCAGAGGCTTGGAGATAGACGGCGAATATCTTAGTCATCTTCGCTTCGCCGACGATATACTCGTATGCGCTAATACACCACATGAGCTACAACAAATGCTACAGGAATTGGCTGATGAAAGTGACAATCAGGGTCTGAAGATGAACAAATCGAAGACAAACGTGATTATGGAAACCGACACACCAATATAAGTCAACAACACTCAGATCGAGAACGTTGAAAGCTACGTCTACCTGGGACAGAGATACAGCACCAGAGACAAAAACCAAGACAAGGATATTCAAAGAAGAATCACGGCCGGTGGACAGCATTCACCAGGCACCGCGACATCTTCAACGGTAGCATTGAAACATGCTTAAAGAGACAAATACACAACTCATGCGTACTTCCAGCAATGACATACGGCGCGGAAACATGGGCAGTCACCACCCATGCAACCATGCAAAAAACAAGCTAGCAGCCGCATAAACAAAGCTGGAAAGGAGTATGTTACACATCACATACCGGGACAGAAAAACAAACATCTGGGTAAGAGAAAAGACAAAGGTCACAGACGTGATTGAACAAATCAGAAGACGGAAGTGGATCTGGGCAGGGCAAGTTAGCAGGATACGAGATAACCGATAGACACTGAGAATCACCACCTGGAAACCATACGAAAGGAAAAGACCTAGGGGCAGACCGGCGAGACGTTTCAGAGACTACCTAGACGACTACTGGAAGGGTACCATCTGGCAGAGGATAGCGCAAGATAGGCAGATGTGGAAGCAGCATGCGGAGGCCTACGCCCAACCACGGGACACTATGGCTGCACAATGATGATGATGATAGCCCTAACGTTGAAGAAGAGATCACACGTGATTGAACTCTTCACATACATCAACACTGACGAACAGAGTACCTTGGCTGGATTGATTAGAGGTGAAAAAGTCACTGTCGACGTTGTTGATTCCACCATGTGGCGCCACTGTCTAACACAGACGCCCGCTGTGTTTAAACGGAAATCATTCTGCTTCTGGATAAACAAAGCAAACAGAATCCCATCTCATCATTCATAATATTATTTAACGATATTTATCCGATATTTCTCCAAGACCGATTTATCCGGATTACATTTTTCTATTTACGGCTAGTCTTTTGGAGCACAGCATGTGGCAATACATTAAATCGTGTGTGTTGTCAGTATGTCATTTTCAGTAGCATCATAGCTATCCATTTACAAAACATTTTCAACTGTGGCAACGTGAACTGAGCGAAATCACCCCAGGTTCCAAACAGCGGCAATAGCTTCCGATCGCCGATCATTTCGACGGAGAATCGGAGGTTTTAACGACATCGCGCCACGACGTGATGTGAGAACATGAATAAATGCGCCCATGCGCAGGAGACCAGCGGCTCACTGACGTGATTCGAATGAACATGTTCTCCGGCGCTGTGCACCGCGAGACATCACTGAACCAGAGGACCTAGAGGAACCACAGAGGCGGACAGATTCAATTACTTTAGTTGATTTATGAAGCGATCATACACCGCTCTCTCAAACACGCCAAAACGAATATATCACAAAGGCGTGCGGGTTGCCAAGATATCCAATTCGAGGGAGAAACGGCAGCGTTATCCGAGTAAAGGTGGCCAAGTAGTAGTTACTTGTCATGTGTTAGTTTTGCGTTGGAAACACTGTTGGATTTTCGAGGCACACGCAATGCATACGTTAAGCACACCTACTGGAAGGGAGGGGGGCACTAAGGGATTTAAAAACATTCAAATTGGTCAGCGGTTTCAATCGGAAGGAACCTGTAACTATAGGATGGACATTTTTACAAAATGTTACAATGGAAACGTTATATAGAAACGTGTTTTAACTATCGTGTCAAGTAACGGATTAGCACACCGTTGGAAATACATGTTGCCAATGTTATAGACATGGAGCTTGAATCTGTATTGAAGATATGTGAAACAAATGTTGGTTCCATCCGTTTGAGGGCGCCGTCAATTTACAAACGTGTTTGTTCCTGTTTGCATCGTTACAGTTTTAATACCAGAGTAACTGTGTAGACGACACATCTGTCCACAAATCACAGGTATTCAGCCCAACATGTATTTTTAGTTTCAATGTGCACAGTCATCAACTCAGCCGAAGAAAACCAGACGGATTCTTGCAACACTTTTCACGAAGAAATGCTCCCCTGACGCCATGTGCCCTAACTCTCCCCTACCTCCGAGGCAGTGATCCCAGAACTCAATCAGCCCATGCATCTTCTCCATGCGAAGATAGATCACCCAGCCCCTGTATCATCCCTTCTTCCTCATTCCGTTAAGGAAGTGGAATAAGTTCCGTAGAAGCTCATCAGCTGCCCAGTTGTGGCTTCAAAATCAACCACCACAAAGCTACTTGGTTTCAATATCAATCACCACAGAGCTACTTGCTGAGACAATCAATTGTGGTTTCAATATCAATCACCACAGAGCTACTTGCTGAGACAATCAATTGTGGTTTCAATATCAGTCACCACAGAGCTACTTGCTGAGACAATCAATTGTGGTTTCAATATCAATCACCACAGAGCTACTTGCTGAGACAATCAATTGTGGTTTCAATATCAGTCACCACAGAGCTACTTGCTGAGACAACCAATTGTGGTTTCAATATCAGTCACCACAGAGCTACTTGCTGAGACAATCAATTGTGGTTTCAATATCAGTCACCACAGAGCTACTTGCTGAGACAATCAATTGTGGTTTCAATATCAGTCACCACAGAGCTACTTGCTGAGACAATCAATTGTGGTTTCAATATCAATCACCACAGAGCTACTTGCTGAGACAATCAATTGTGGTTTCAATATCAATCACCACAGAGCTACTTGCTGAGACAATCAATTGTGGTTTCAATATCAATCACCACAGAGCTACTTGCTGAGACAATCAATTGTGGTTTCAATATCAGTCACCACAGAGCTACTTGCAGAGACAATCAATTGTGGTTTCAATATCAATCACCACAGAGCTACTTGCTGAGACAACCAATTGTGGTTTCAATATCAGTCACCACAGAGCTACTTGCAGAGACAATCAGTTGTGGTTTCAATATCAGTCACCACAGAGCTACTTGCTGAGACAACCAATTGTGGTTTCAATATCAGTCACCACAGAGCTACTTGCTGAGACAACCAATTGTGGCTTCAATATCAATCACCACAGAGCTACTTGCTGAGACAATCAATTGTGGTTTCAATATCAATCACCACAGAGCTACTTGCTGAGACAACCAATTGTGGTTTCAATATCAATCACCACAGAGCTACTTGCTGAGACAACCAATTGTGGTTTCAATACCAGTCACCACAGAGCTACTTGCTGAGACAACCAATTGTGGTTTCAATATCAATCACCACAGAGCTACTTGCTGAGACAATCAATTGTGGTTTCAATATCAATCACCACAGAGCTACTTGCTGAGACAATCAGTTGTGGTTTCAATATCAATCACCACAGAGCTACTTGCTGAGACAATCAATTGTGGTTTCAATATCAATCACCACAGAGCTACTTGCTGAGACAATCAGTTGTGGTTTCAATATCAATCACCACAGAGCTACTTGCTGAGACAATCAATTGTGGTTTCAATATCAATCACCACAGAGCTACTTGCTGAGACAACCAATTGTGGTTTCAATATCAATCACCACAGAGCTACTTGCTGAGACAATCAATTGTGGTTTCAATATCAATCACCACAGAGCTACTTGCTGAGACAACAATTGTGGTTTCAATATCAGTCACCACAGAGCTACTTGCTGAGACAATCAATTGTGGTTTCAATATCAATCACCACAGAGCTACTTGCTGAGACAATCAATTGTGGTTTCAATATCAATCACCACAGAGCTACTTGCTGAGACAATCAGTTGTGGTTTCAATATCAAGTCACCACAGAGCTACTTGCTGAGACAATCAATTGTGGTTTCAATATCAATCACCACAGAGCTACTTGCTGAGACAATCAATTGTGGTTTCAATATCAATCACCACAGAGCTACTTGCTGAGACAACCAATTGTGGTTTCAATATCAGTCACCACAGAGCTACTTGCTGAGACAATCAATTGTGGTTTCAATATCAGTCACCACAGAGCTACTTGCTGAGACAACCAATTGTGGTTTCAATATCAATCACCACAGAGCTACTTGCTGAGACAACCAATTGTGGTTTCAATATCAATCACCACAGAGCTACTTGCTGAGACAACCAATTGTGGTTTCAATATCAGTCACCACAGAGCTACTTGCTGAGACAATCAATTGTGGTTTCAATATCAGTCACCACAGAGCTACTTGCTGAGACAATCAATTGTGGTTTCAATATCAGTCACCACAGAGCTACTTGCTGAGACAACCAATTGTGGTTTCAATATCAATCACCACAGAGCTACTTGCTGAGACAACCAATTGTGGTTTCAATATCAATCACCACAGAGCTACTTGCTGAGACAATCAATTGTGGTTTCAATATCAGTCACCACAGAGCTACTTGCTGAGACAACCAATTGTGGTTTCAATATCAATCACCACAGAGCTACTTGCTGAGACAATCAATTGTGGTTTCAATATCAGTCACCACAGAGCTACTTGCTGAGACAATCAATTGTGGTTTCAATATCAATCACCACAGAGCTACTTGCTGAGACAACCAATTGTGGTTTCAATATCAATCACCACAGAGCTACTTGCTGAGACAATCAATTGTGGTTTCAATATCAATCACCACAGAGCTACTTGCTGAGACAATCAATTGTGGTTTCAATATCAATCACCACAGAGCTACTTGCAGAGACAATCAGTTGTGGTTTCAATATCAATCACCACAGAGCTACTTGCAGAGACAATCAGTTGTGGTTTCAATATCAATCACCACAGAGCTACTTGCTGAGACAATCAATTGTGGTTTCAATACCAGTCACCACAGAGCTACTTGCTGAGACAATCAATTGTGGTTTCAATATCAATCACCACAGAGCTACTTGCTGAGACAACCAATTGTGGTTTCAATATCAATCACCACAGAGCTACTTGCTGAGACAATCAGTTGTGGTTTCAATATCAGTCACCACAGAGCTACTTGCTGAGACAAACAGCGGTGGCTTCAATATCAGTCACCACAGAGCTACTTGCTGAGACAATCAGCGGTGGCTTCAATATCAGTCACCACAGAGCTACTTGCAGAGACAATCAGTTGTGGTTTCAATATCAGTCACCACAGAGCTACTTGCTGAGACAATCAGTTGTGGTTTCAATATCAGTCACCACAGAGCTACTTGCTGACACAATCAGTGGTGGCTTCAAAACAAGTCACCACAGAGCTACTTGCTGACACAATCAGTGGTGGCTTCAAAACAAGTCACCACAGAGCTACTTGCTGACACAATCAGTGGTGGCTTCAA
>JAODUO010000249.1:515000-545000 GCA_025642075.2 Ridgeia piscesae | reverse complement strand
GTGTCATCGAATGCCACCAGAGTGTCGTGTCATTAGAGTGTTACCGAGTGTCCATAGTTGAACACCTCGGTGTCTAATGGTTTTATATAATGCATCGGTTTTTGAAATCGGTAAATACAGTAGTTCAATGTGGCGTGTTCTGTATTTGTGGAGTTCAGTACTCCTAATGAACGTCCTTGTCGTAACCGACGGAAACACCATTAAACGGCCACCTCGCTATTCGTGCCGGTGGTGATTTTAATAGTGACGTTCCACTGTCGTTCCCGACTTCCTCGGTCTCTGGACGGAGCTTGGTCTGCCCATTCAGCGACTCTGTCAAGGTCCACTGATATTTTCTCCTACCCAGGGGCCGGTTTCAAAAACGACGTCGTAGCGGGCGATAACTCGTCGAAAGCCTAAAACGTCGTAAAGTTGCGCTAGTTGCGTTTCGCGCGTCTGCTCCATAGTTGCACTTCGCCTGCACCATGTATTTAGTAGGTGTAACTTTACGCTAGTTGAACTATTTACGTGATGCTGCCCAAGTTCGTTGATGCTCCCGACATGCCCTCACTCAATTTATTATTTTTAATGTTTACACTGGATATTCTTTACATTCATCATAGCTTGTAATTTGCTATACGAACGGCAAAGGCGGCAGCTAAAGTGAAAAAGGGTGTGTACAGACACCACAAATACAGGGATCTCCCACCGCGACCGAATTAGGTCAATTCTACGTCGATTTGTTTACGCGAATGCTAAATTGGTCTCATGAAACTGGCTGTAAGCTACACTGAATAGTCGCTGTTATCTGAGGCCAGTAGACGGCACAATTGCTCGTAAAGTTACGCGGCTTTATAAAACCGGCCCCTACCTTGCTCACGGCTGTCTGTCCATTGTTAGAGCTTGTTTACGTATATATAATTCCCCCTGGTACGTTTATCCGTCTGGTCCGGTTATTTGGGACGTCTTTCGCCTCATTCCAGTTGATTATCATTCTGCAGGAATAATAATAATAATGAAATAATAGCAATAATAACTTTATTTTGGACATTAAATCCTAAGTAAAACTATGTTCAGATGTGTTGACAATAGTCGTTAAAATATAAGAAATAAATATAATAAAAGTACAAGTAAAACATATGAATACGTATAGCTAAATCATTGTTGTAAAGAACTGAACTAGAGAAACAAAAACCATTGGTGTCTTATTAGTGTCGGTTATAATAATAAATAAGTACAAAAATAAATATCAATAGAAACCATTAATGAATAAATAAATAAATAATATGACGTCCTAGTTATGTTAATTCAATGTATAAAAGAATGAAAGGCATAGACAACCAGACATTAAAACAATCTTGGAATAATAAGTCTTAAGACGCGCTTTAAACGTGTTTAAGACGCACTTTAGACATGTTAATGCACTCTGCAAGTATTCTACAAGTGTCTAGCCCTGTGTCTGGTTCTTCTGGTCCTCTTACGTCCTTCTGGGGCCCACTCGGTCGCTACATGCGCATCTCTCTCCCTCGGTAGACGTAAGCCATGCCCAACTGGCCTCCTTCGTCTATATTAAGTATTGACGACGTCGCTCCGTCTCTGCAGACCTGCCCTACTGGTAACCTCGTCGTTGGTGATGTTCTCTCGGCGTGATATGCCCCAAAATCGACAGAAGACATTGGCGCGGTGGAAGATCGTTAGTCCTTTGGGCCTGAGGTCGAGTGGACTTATGGCATCACTCTTTGTCAGCCAACCGCCATTGCTGTCTGGCGTCGTCAGCTCACATATCTCAGAAACCGTTGAAGATCTTTTTATAATTTGGCATAGACGTAACTTAGGGAAATTCTATTGTGCACGATAAATATACGTTAGATTGAATCATTCACAGTTTGCCTATTTGCTCTTAACTCTTCACTAACCTTTTCTCTAATTTGGCATAGACGTATCTTATGATACATAGGTGGTACACAAAACAATTGTGTTTGATTGAATCTTGCTAAGGGTACCTCTGGGTCCTACAAACAAGCTAGATGTTCACAATTGCCTGTGTCTGCTAATCTGCCTCTTCAGGCAGCAGAATGCCGACAACCATCCGCTGTGATGTGTATAGTCTTCGTCCTCACTGGCCTCGGCTCCCAGCAGTCAAATATTGGTGGACTTGGCATTGACCTCTGACTAACGCATGTTTGGTGGCTGGGTGATGCTAAGTCAACAACCCATTAAACCAATGTTAAACTAATCAGTTGCCTGCAGTGTTCACTTTAAGGCTGCCAATGTCCTGTGCAGATAGTAGCGTGTATGATACTAGGGTAGATTTGCTTAAATGTATGTTTTGGTTAGAATATTTGTAATAACTACGAAGTGTGTTACTAGAAAACATTTGCAAATAATTTAGTTTTATGAAGTTACCCACGTACCTTGACAGATGTCTGCTGTCAACAAAGCATGTGCCCAGAGATAGCCAGAGCTGTGTAAATGTGGTATAATATTTATAATAACAATTTCCGATTTTGCACAGGCATTTCATGGGGTAGTGCCACACAGGAAATATATTTGATTGAATCATTCTTAAGACATCTCAGGACCCTCAAAAATGGCAATTTGGCATGGTTTGCCTAATTTGTCAAAAACTGTTAGTTACGTTTCCCCTAATTTTGTATTGACACTCCATGTTGTAATGTCACGTACACAAGAAATCAGTATTTGTTTTGATCATTCTAAGGGTCCATCAGGCCCTCCAAAATGACACATTTTCACATTTTTCACATTTTATTCAATTTTATATATATTATATTGGACAATATGTTTATGTTCTTGTTATATGGCATATATACAGAGATATATTAGACAGAGCTCAACGAGTAAAAATAGGAAATGAATATTCCCATTCTGGTCATCCCAATGGGGGAGTACCGCAAGGGACATTGTCTGGACCTAAATGTTTCCTTGTTTACATAAATGATTTAAGAACGACTATTCCATTATATAAGTATGTAGACGACAGTACGTTATTTGAAATATGCGATAGAAATGATGTATCTGTTATACAAGAGTCGGTTGATATTGCTGCTAGATGGACAGAACAGAATGACATGAACATTAATTCGGAAAAATCAAAAGAAATAATCATTAGTTTTGCACAAGATGGCAATTTCAGAAGCACTATCCCGAATATAAAGATTGATGGGAGGGATATAGAACAAGTTTGCAATGCTAAACTATTAGGTGTGACCATTTCTCAGGATCTGACATGGAACAAACACGTGGATAATATTGTGAAAAAGGCTGGTAAACGCTTGTACATGTTATATCAGTTAAAGCGTGCAGGGATTACACAGAAAGATCTGGTCAGTGTATATGTTAGTGTGGTGAGACCAGTTCTAGAATATGCATGTCCTGTATGGCACACTAACTTGCCCCAATATTTGTCTGACAATATTGAAGTTATACAAAAAAGGGCACTAAAATGTATTTTTCCTGGATTGGGTTACGCGGAAATACTTAGACGTGTTAACCTGGATACGTTGAATGTAAGACGGGACAGCATTTGTCAAAAATATTTTGATAAAATTAAAGTCGGCACACACAGATTAAATTATCTGCTGCCTGACAAAAGACATATCGAATATAATATTAGACAACAAAAGGTGTACCCGTTACCAGTTACTAGAACGAATAGATTCCGTAACTCCTTTATACCGTGGGCTTTATACAACTGTCAGTAAAAAGGCTATTAATACGGTATGATTTGCGGTATCAAATGTATTTCTATTGTATTTGTATGATGTTTTGATGAGTTAATTGTATCCTATTGTAATGTCAATCCAACTCAGTTGAGTTGCTAATAAAACTTGTGTTATTATTATTAGTAGTAAAAGAAATTTAAAAAAACATGTACCGTTATCAATATTTCGTCACATATTAAATGAGCACGTAAACAAAAATGAATGCTTGCACATAACAAATAATAATTAATTGCTTAAGTCGGACATTAGAGCCACGCGAAATCAATGTAATCAATTGTTCCACATTCTGCCTTCGCGTAAAACACTGATCGGTCACATCCGTTCAGACAAGACTTGGGGCCAAATATGCATTTGTCAATTTTTGTACACGAATTCAGCAATTTCGTGAAGCCCGTTTTTGTATCTTATTTTATATAAATTCGATCAAATACACACTAGATACGACAGTGGTTTTATTGTTTTATCATTGTGAACATATATTTTAGGATCGTGAACACAACTCTAAAGTCCCCATTGTCATTCTAAAGACGCCTAACAACGTTCTGGCTGGCACAGATATTTGACTTCCACGCTGTGAATATGATTGACAGTAATGTAATGGCTCATAATTTCAGAATATTTTAAATTTCATTGGTGCTTAATTGTAATTGTTTACGTAATTGTAAGATCCAAAGGTATTCTAGCGTACAGTCGTTTTCCACTGCTATTGATGCACTAGGTAAATGTAAATTCCTATATAACGCAATATCCAGTCATTAAATGCTCTTGTAAAGCGTTTAAAATACAGTTTACTCTGCGGCAGACGTATTCAATCGAACCCCGTCTCGACAGACCAGCTTCAATTTATGCGCGAAGACATTCGTACACTTATCTCCACTACAGACTATAGCCATGTGTTCATCTAGTGTTCTCCACAACAGCACATGATTCCGACCCTAGTTCTCTGTAATCCTTTGTAATAGCCATTGGGCGCCATTGCTATCTGAATCAACTGCGGTTGTACCCACGGTTAGCGGTATTGCTGCTAACGCAAGAACGGTCACATATAAACCTAATTTGTATGCGCACAAGCTTGCGTATCATAACAACGGTGTTATTCCGCAGTAGAGCCTCTCTCCATCGCTGAAGCAACTTTAGCGCGTGACGTGTTTTCCAAAGCGATGTTCCAAAATAAAGCAGTGCAAGTCTATATTCCCATGAAACCGCGTTAATATTATATGTTTTTGCCTCTGTTCACTTTGTGTCTGATGCCAACGTATGTATGCACCACAAGACGTATTTGATTGTCTATTAACCCTAGCGTGTGAGCATGAATATGGGTAATAGAGGGAATAGTTCAAATGTACATTACACTGACAAAAAACAAGGGTATGTAGAATAATTAAGTAATTAATTATGATTAAATATACTTATTATCGACGAGTGTCGATGGCGTCGTGTTCTCATTAAGAGATGGCATCTCCTCTCAAAAGCAGTGTATCATAAATGACCATCAATCTCCGTGTTTTGCTGTTCCCAAAAAGATCTTCGTATCTTGCACAGTTTGTTTTTCCGCATGTGTTTTGCATAATAATTGCCGTGCCGTACATTGAAAGTGACAGTAATCTTCACTCACAGTTGACGACACTGTGTTGATCCACGGCAAGGATTCTACTGCTGGTGCCTCGCACAATCAGTGCCTGGAGAGCCGGTTGTTGTCAAAGGCTTCGTGTGGTCCAAGCTAGTTACGCAATTTATAGGCCTTTGCTCTTTTGTCACAAACACGCGTGCGTGCCGGATGTACGTCGACGTCATTAAAGTTATCTCCCTTGGGCATGTCGCTGGCACTCAACATCACCACCGCATTAAACGTCTCCTGTGCCCGAACAAGTGTGTTTATAGCATTTGTTTTATATTGTGTTAGCAATTTTCGTTCATCCATCGCAGACGGATTACTGCACTGTTGGGTTAGCCGATCCCGTGGGAAGATCCGGCTCTTATTATGTGTTTCCGGATTACAAAGAACAACATGTTGCAAACAAACGACCGAACGATTGCGTAGAGTTACAAAAACTGTGCTCAGGATAGTGTGTTGGATTCCAACAAATCTAATACTCTTCCTGTTGCCATGGAAATGGCATCCTTAGTTTTCGTCTATGCAGTCGATGGTGTTGTAAGTATAAGTATCGTTTATTTATGTTTTAAAGCGTGGGCGATTTATTTATAAATAAGTAATAAACTCATATATCAAAACATCTACAATTTACGACCATAACTCTAACGTATTTATGTATCATTTGAAGAAACTGCACGATAACACATAAATAACTCTAACGTATCCACGTATCATCTGAAGAAACTGCACGATAACACATAAATAACTCTAACGTATCCACGTATCATCTGAAGAAACTGCACGATAACACATAAATAACTCTAACGTATCCACGTATCATCTGAAGAAACTGCACGATAACACATAAATAACTCTAACGTATCCACGTATCATCTGAAGAAACTGCACGATAACACATAAATAACTCTAACGTATCCACGTATCATCTGAAGAAACTGCACGATAACACATAAATAACTCTAACGTATCTACGTATCATCTGAAGAAACTGCACGATAACGCATAAATAACTCTAACGTATCTACGTATCATCTGAAAGAAATGCAAGATAACGCATAAATAACTCTAAAGTATATGTGGGTGCCGTGCGTGCGTGCGTGCGTGCGTGCGTGCGTGCGTGCGTCGTTGTATGAATGAGCGAATAGCATTGGCGCAGTAACAGCAAACGTGGGTGATCAACGTATAATATTGCTGGAAAAGAACAGCCAACGAAGAAGACTGTTGGAATGTGTCTGCAAATCTGCATAGCATCTAGTAAGAACATTCAACATGAAGGGAAAGGGTCATGTCAGAATGTGCCTATATACTGTTTGAAAACGGAACCGAACTATAACGAGAATCGCACGCATACAGCACCGTTAATCTAGATAAATCCACACGGAAGTGCTTAATTGACATGAGGGAAAGTCGTACTAGAATGTGCCTGCAATGGGTTCTGACAAAAGGAAACCAAAATGGCGTAGACTAAGGGCGGAATGGAATGTTTACAAGACAATACGTCACGACGGCTTGACAGGCGGTCACGTTAGAATGTGCCTACACCGTCTGGGAGTCGATGATCCGACAAAATCGATGGATGGTGCCGACGGTCACCGCCAAGTCCCTCGCCGCATGCAAATCCAGGCGCTTTGGTCGACGCATTACGTTGTAGATTTATTCGCCTGCGTAGGCTATATATGTCAGCAACATTGTCCGCAAATCACGCAATTAACAAACGCCGACGCTCCACGTCTTCTAGGTTGTCTCCGAAGCGTCGTTTGGCTTCGCGAATGTAGGTCGATCTCTCACAGCAAGTGTACAGTGTCTTCATTATGCTTCCACGTAGCTGCTAACGACCTCACACGGAATCTCACGTAGAGGCGGTTGCTGCTCACGTCGAACGTCACTCTGCTGGATAATTGGGACCATTTCACTAATATAATGAGCTGTTAATGAATATTTATCTTTAAACAGAATCCGCTCTTTAATTAAAGAAGCGTTATAAAACACAAACAGTTACTGTCGTGTTATTGACGATACTATTTTCTATGAGAAAACAAAACAACCAATAACTATGACAGGTTAGTCGTGCGTGTTGTTGGCAGTTTTCAGTTGTATAATATGATCACTGTTAAGGAGCGAACTCGATTTAGAAAAGCAAAATTGCGCTCATGAGCTTTTAAGAGTGCTAGTGAATTGGACCCCTGGTTGTCTTGTAATTCACATCGTCCGTCCGGCGAGCAGACTGTAGACGTTGTAATGAGAGGTTTATTTTAGGACTTGTCTTGTTTCCGAGAAACCTCTTAAAGGCAACTAAAATGCACACTTGACATTTACGATTACGCGGGCGTTTTGATTGCATCGTCTTCATGAGACGCTAATGATGTTAATAATTGTATTGTTTTATTTGACAGCCTAATTGTGTGGTTATCTGTGTCGTTCTCTAGTTAGTTGTCTTCGGTGTGTTCTGTCTGTCTGTCTGTCTGTCTGTCTGTCTGTCTGTCTGTCTGTCTGTCTGTCTTTCTTTCTTTCTTTCTTTCTTTCTTTATTTCTTTATTTCTTTCTTTCTTTCTTTCTTTCTTTCTTTCTTTCTTTCTTTCTTTCTTTCTTTCTGTCTGTCTGTCTGTCTGTCTGTCTGTCTGTCTGTCTGTATGTCTGTCTGTCTATCTGTCTGTGTGTCTGTCTGCCTGCCTGCCTGTCTGTCTGTCTGTCTGTCTGCCTGCCTATCTGTATGTCTGTCTGTCTGTCTGTCTGTCTGTCTGTCTGTCTGTCTGTCTGTCTGTGTTTGTATCTGTATCTGTATCTGTATCTGTATCTGTATCTGTATCTGTATCTGTATCTGTATCTGTCTCTCTCTCTCTCTCCTCTCTCTCTATATGTTATGTCCCGTTCGTTTCCTCCATCCAATCCCTTCACTCTCTCTTGTCTCTATGAAGAACTCTGAAATTAATAAAGAATACACTATATTTGTTCGTGTTTGCAATGAGAACAACACATTCGTTGCCTAATTAAGCATGTACCTATCACCGATGATGACAGCACCAAATAAATCGGCATATGAAATTAGGCAGACATCGTGTTCTTAGATCTACTTGTATTATGTTTAATTTTGGTCATCGTAATACTGAAGTCGTAACAGTTCCATTAAACGGACGAAGTAAGAAACGTGTGCGTACGTTGAGAACTCAGTTTCCTTGTTTGGGATTAGTCCTGTTGTATGGTGTTTAGGAGGAACTACACAATATCACTGCCTTGATAACGTATGACATCAACGATATTTGAACTATGGCATCAGTGTTGTCATGAATTCGTACGATAACGTGTTGTCAGTATCGATAATATCTTGTTTGCTGGTGGGACAAATACAATCTCCGTATTCCTCTTCACTGTGGTGTCACGCAGCTAGCAATAATATCTTGTTTGCTTGTGGGACAAATACAATCTCCGTATTCCTCTTCACTGTGGTGTCACGCAGCTAGCAATAATATCTTGTTTGCTGGTGGGACAAATACAATCTCCGTATTCCTCTTCACTGTGGTGTCACGCAGCTAGCAATAATATCTTGTTTGCTGGTGGGACAAGTACAATCTCCGTATTCCTCTTCACTGTGGTGTCACGCAGCTAGCAATAATATCTTGTTTGCTGGTGGGACAAATACAATCTCCGTATTCCTCTTCACTGTGGTGTCACGCAGCTAGCAATAATATCTTGTTTGCTGGTGGGACAAATACAATCTCCGTATTCCTCTTCACTGTGGTGTCACGCAGCTAGCAATAATATCTTGTTTGCTGGTGGGACAAATACAATCTCCGTATTCCTCTTCACTGTGGTGTCACGCAGCTAGCAATAATATCTTGTTTGCTGGTGGGACAAATACAATCTCCGTATTCCTCTTCACTGTGGTGTCACGCAGCTAGCAATAATATCTTGTTTGCTGGTGGGACAAATACAATCTCCGTATTCCTCTTCACTGTGGTGTCACGCAGCTAGCAATAATATCTTGTTTGCTGGTGGGACAAATACAATCTCCGTATTCCTCTTCACTATGGTGTTACGCAGCTAGCAATAATATCTTGTTTGCTGGTGGGACAAATACAATCTCCGTATTCCTCTTCACTATGGTGTCACGCAGCTAGCAATAATATCTTGTTTGCTGGTGGGACAAATACAATCTCCGTATTCCTCTTCACTGTGGTGTCACGCAGCTAGCAATAATATCTTGTTTGCTGGTGGGACAAATACAATCTCCGTATACCTCTTCACTGTGGTGTCACGCAGCTAGCAATGTTATCAATCTTCGTCAGCAGGGAAACATGATATAACACCACACGACCTCAGCAAAACCGATTCACAGGAACACCATGCCAATATTTGGCTATTTCGACTGCACGGTGGTATTTACGTTGTTGATTGTTGTAGATAATTGCCCAACTAAAATACCCTTATTTGTCCCTCATGGATTCCAAAAAATAAAAATTATGTTGTATGGTTACAAATACAATAGATCAAAGCAGTTGTTAGGAAATATCATTTACATATCACAGCAAGGGCAACTCATCTTCACATATCTAAAAGGGAATCCAGTGCGAACAATAATAATGACAATTTTCAGTATAAGCACAAATGAATAATACCACATATTTGTTCATCGGGTGTGATCCGTACTTTGGCGGCCTCACGTAGTCTGCATGGAATGTGCTAAAGCTCCATGTACTAACCTCGTCGTTCCATCAGTTACAGGAATGGGTTTGCCTGCTGTGCCAGAAGCAACGCCAGACCCAACAGCAAGAGCTCCGCGACTCCGGACCACCACCGGAGACGGTAGAGACGGAAGACCGGCTTCTCGAGGCAGAGGCCGTGGACACGCCTCACGACCAGGTCCGCGATACTGGTCAAGCCGTCCCGCAGGAACAAGAGAAACCATACACTACACAGCATGACCTGCAGATCAAAACAGGCGCCAACTACCCCAGACTGCCTGTAGCGGAACCGCTGCATGACGTCAGCCCCGCGGAAGAGAAGACACCGCAAGAGGACATGCAAGAGGACATCCGCGGCGCTGGCGAACCGCGCCCACAACAGGCGAGTGATCGCTACGCAGCACAGCAAGACTTACACACATCGAATGCATGGTACGAAGGGGAGGCCGAGAAACGCGGAGCCGAAGCGTCCTATTCGACACAACGTGAACAATTAGAAATAGACACTCTCTACGAATCGAGCGAGCCCACGTATTCGCGTGATTTGTATTCCGGAAGTTCTCGTAGTCGGGACGGTACGTTGGCGGATGCTCGGTACTCCAGATCAGCCGAACCTGATGGAGAGGTACGTGGCATTTCAAACGGTAATGTTTTATCGTAACATATGTTGTGGATTCATAAACTAAGGAAGAACTCGTGGTCACATTTCTGAATAATTCCATAACACGTATTCGGAAAATAAGGAAGACCTTATGGTATGATTTCTGAATAATTCTAAACGAAGACATTTAATATTTTTAATATCTATCGCGTTCACATCAAACTATACTAGACAGAAATAAATCGTAGTTTTGGTGCATCGTAAGAAGCAACAATTGGCTGATAATCTTAGTTTTAGACTGGCTATTATAGGTTTTTATTATAGATTTAGCATTTACTGGGGTGTGGGGAACTAGATAGACCTGTGACGTTGGTAAAGAAAGTTTTGCTCAACTACTGGAGCCAGCAACAAGTGTACTGTTTTCGAAAGCGACATAATGTTGCACTTGACACACATATGTCGTTGTACAAACAATGGAATATAATGTCTAAGTTAAGTAATTAGTCGCTCTGGGTAGAGTAAATAAGACGAAATATAATCCACATGCACTGCATTTTGAGTCACGACTGCAGTATAATAACCTGTATCGCCATTCCTGTTATATTAAAATTGTTCTTGTACGTACTGTTACCTGGAATCATGCCCCGGAATCCGATATGCTACTATTAACTTCTTGCACATTGCCAAAAACAGATGTCTTGAACTTCGCTAATTATAAATTGACTGTACTTCGGCCCACATTCTGGTTTTGGCTAGTGTCGGTTGTCGGAACTTGCCGCACCAAGAACATCTACATGAACTCAATTCTGTGGAACATTTCATGTTCGATTTGACCATTTCATGTGCACACAATTAAAAACGTACCAATCAGTTCGGGGTCTATTAAACCTTAAGCAGTCCACCTTCAAAATTTTTAGTCTAGCATTAAAAACATTACATTAACACGTGGCGAACATACTAGGTCGATTGTATGTGGGTGTGATTGATTACTTTATCTTCGCACCCCATTATAACATCGCTTAGGTCCTTTGCGTGTTTACCCACAAGTCTGTTGACAAATCGAACATTGATTATAGATTTAGATATTGACTAATCCTATTATTGTGGTGCGGTTCTGCGCTTTGGTTTTGGTTTTGAGGACTTGGGCACATAAGAAGTCGCCCAATTATTGTTAGTATACCGCAACCAGTACATAGCCTGCTGCTGCTCACATCGGCGATAATTTAAATTCACGCAACAAGGCCGGACATAATGCGAACATGGAGGGGAAATCAGAAGTTCGCTACTACTCGGTAGAAACAAGGTGTATATCGACAGGACGGGAGAGGAAATATACGTATATCACGTACATTTAAACAAAAGGTGCTTAGTTCGTGTGTTACCTTGGGATACACGAATGCACTAGAGACGATGTCACTAACGGAGAACAACAGTAGAATGTCCAGGTTTAACAACCTGGTCAGAGTAATCGTGGGAGTTGGGAGAGCTAATAAAAGAAGAATGGATGAAATGAGAGTGGAAATTGGAGCGAAGGAAAGTGTTAAGAAGAAATTGGAGTACATAGGTTGGTCGTGTAGACAGAATTGGATATGAAAAATGGTAAAGAGAGCAGATACCCAGATACTTGAGGGGAAATGGAGGTGAGGAAGTCCAAAATTGCGGTGTGTTATTGCATTAATAGTGGCCTAGAAAGAGTGGGAGAAGAATGGAGAAAAAAGCAACAAATAGAAGGGAGTGGAGATTGCTGACAGTGAACGTACTGAGAGAAAAGTGAGAGGAAGAAAAAAGACAATGGAAAATGAAATCATTGTCAACTCACCCTAACGACAGTGAGAAAGAAAAGAACACATTCAAAATGCAATTTGACCCTAGTCTAGTGACCGGGCAACTATTATTTTAAATACTTGACAGCCACTAGCCATCGTGCACATTGCGAATGATGACATGTTCATTGCTCTGTCAAATCTGATGCTGTAGCCAGCAACAGAAGTGGAGAATTGCTAACTTAATCCTATTTGAATTAAGATAATTTGTTTGCGAAAGGCTAGGACTGGGACGGACTGGGACGGACTGGGACGGACAATCTGACACAGACATCCTTATACCTTCTAACTTTGTTAGTTCTAGATCCTCCGTTCCCCCACATCCTAATGTTTCCGGGATTGAGGGGCATGGCCCCCCTCTGCCTACACCACTGATTGACTGATCCATTTGTGTCACTGCAGGTAGTGATGTCATCACTGCACGCCATCTGTCGGACGACTTCCCTGCAGGACGGACTGGCCGACGCCGCCGACTCGACGAGCGCATGCGCGGCCATACGGCGCTCGTTCGACGGGCCATGCGTGACGGAGTACCACGTGCTCAGCGACTCGAGCGACGAGGAAGTGGGTCAACTCGTGAGCGACTTCGAGCGGATGCACAGAGGCGTGACGGCGCTCACAGGACAGGGTGAGTCGTGGGCAGGGTTACGGCATCTGTTCGCAATAGCATCTCATCGATCCAGCCGCGTCGGATGCGATGCCTGTGATTAAATATTGATTAGGAAACGTCTCTATCACGCACGCATTACAAAGGCTATAATTGTGCGGATCGATTCGAGTGGACGGGTCGGGTCGTTATCATGTCGACACTCGTATCGGTCGACTCGTCATCGTCTTGCGTTGACGGGTCTAGTGTCATCGCCTGGTGGTGTCATCGCCTTGACACCCATTTTGTGTCATCGCCAGTGTCGTGATGATATCGGTGTTACGTTGTATGTCAGTCACGTACTTTATGTCACAACCAACGTGTTGTCAAGAAAATCGTTGGCGTATGTCCACTGGTCACCAGCTTTATTTTACCACCAACGTCATATGTCAACACCCAACAGTGCCGTCATCATACACGTCACCTATTTTGTCACCGCCAGCGTTATATGTCAACACCCAGTCCAGTCTCTGCTGTCGACCTGTTCTTCTCATATACGCTATGTCACCACCAGCGTCACGTCAACACCCGATAGTGGTGTCATCAAGTCTACGTGTCACTTATTGTATGTCACCATCAGCGTCACGTCAACACCCGATAGTGTCGTCATCATGTCTACGTGTCACCTACTGTATGTCACCATCAGCGTCACGTCAACATCCGATAGTGTCGTCATCATGTCTACGTATCACCTACTGTATGTCACCACCAGCGTCACGTAAACACCCAATAGTTGTGTCATCAAGTCTACGTATCACCTACTGTATGTCACTATTAGCGTCACGTCAACACCCGATAGTGTCGTCATCATGTCTACGTGTCACTTACTGTATGTCACCATCAGCGTCACGTAAACACCCAATAGTTGTGTCATCAAGTCTACGTATCACCTACTGTATGTCACTATTAGCGTCACGTCAACATCCGATAGTGTCGTCATCATGTCTACGTATCACCTACTGTATGTCACCACCAGCGTCACGTAAACACCCAATAGTTGTGTCATCAAGTCTACGTATCACCTACTGTATGTCACTATTAGCGTCACGTCAACACCCGATAGTGTCGTCATCATGTCTACGTATCACCTACTGTATGTCACCACCAGCGTCACGTAAACACCCAATAGTTGTGTCATCAAGTCTACGTATCACCTACTGTATGTCACTATTAGCGTCACGTCAACACCCGATAGTGTTGTCATCATGTCTACGTGTCACCTACTGTATGTCACCATCAGCGTCACGTCAACATCCGATAGTGTCGTCATCATGTCTACGTATCACCTACTGTATGTCACCACCAGCGTCACGTAAACACCCAATAGTTGTGTCATCAAGTCTACGTATCACCTACTGTATGTCACTATTAGCGTCACGTCAACACCCGATAGTGTCGTCATCATGTCTACGTGTCACTTACTGTATGTTATCATCAGCGTTACGTCAACACCCGATAGTGTTGTCATCATGTCTACGTGTCATTTACTGTATGTTATCATCAGCGTTACGTCAACACCCGATAGTGTTGTCATCATGTCTACGTGTCACTTACTGTATGTCACCATCAGCGTTACGTCTATACCCGATAGCGTTGTCATCATGTCTACGTGTCACCTGCTGTATGTCACCATCAGCATTACGTCAACACCCGATAGTGTTGTCATCATGTCTACGTGTCACTTACTGTATGTCACCACCAGCGTCACGTCAACACCCGATAGTGTTGTCATCATGTCTACGTGTCACTTACTGTATGTCACCACCAGCGTCACGTCAACACCCGATATTGTTGTCATCATGTCTACGTGTCACTTACTGTATGTCACCATCAGCGTTACGTCAACACCCGATAGCGTTGTCATCATGTCTACGTGTCACCTACTGTATGTCACCACCAGCGTTACGTCAACACCCGATAGCGTTGTCATCATGTCTACGTGTCACCTGCTGTATGTCACCATCAGCGTTACGTCAACACCCGATAGTGTTGTCATCATGTCTACGTGTCACTTACTGTATGTCACCACCAGCGTCACGTCAACACCCGATAGTGTTGTCATCATGTATACGTGTCACTTACTGTATGTCACCACCAGCGTCACGTAAACACCCGATAGTGTTGTCATCATGTCTACGTGTCACTTACTGTATGTCACCATCAGCGTTACGTCAACACCCGATAGCGTTGTCATCATGTCTACGTGTCACCTACTGTATGTCACCACCAGCGTTACGTCAACACCCGATAGCGTTGTCATCATGTCTACGTGTCACCTACTGTATGTCACCACCAGCGTCACGTCAACACCCGATAGTGTCGTCATCATATCTACGTGTCGCTTACTATAGGTCACCACCAGCGTCACGTCAACACCCGATAGTGTCGTCATCATATCTACGTGTCGCTTACTATATGTCACCACCAGCGTCACGTCAACACCCGATGGTGTTGTTATCATGTCTACGTGTCACTTACTGTATGTCACCACCAGCGTCACGTCAACACCCGATAGTGTTGTCATCATGTCTACGTGTCACTTACTGTATGTCACCACCAGCGTCACGTCAACACCCGATAGTGTTGTCATCATGTCTACGTGTCACTTACTATATGTCACCACCAGCGTCACGTCAACACCCGATAGTGTTGTCATCATGTCTACGTGTCACTTACTGTATGTTATCATCAGCGTCACTACGAGGTCATGGTGTAAGTGTACGTAGTGTACTGGCAGCAGTCGGTTAACATTAGAGTATAACACTTGTCACTCAATTTGTGTTCAAACAATGGTTTACCAACCAGATGGTTGTCACTCCAAGTTATGCCTTACTTACGTAACTTACAGTGGACGTCTTCAATAAGAATTATTTTCTGTCCTCAGTGACGATACGATAGCGATGTCTGGATCAGTAGAACTAACTCCCAATGCGTGCTTTGCGAGAAAACACTTGATTAGATAGTGTTACTTACAATACAAGAACGAATTTGTAGAGAACCGTGTATGCGGAAAACAATCTTCTCAAAGTCGCCTACACTCGTGGAGAATATATTCATTAATGACCTAAAACAAGAAACTGAGTTGAAACTAGCATACACATTTATAACTTTACATAAAAATATCAGTCGGATAGCCTAAGTAATACCAAATTTACAATAACAACAAAATAAGCTGAACGAATGTGTTTTACAGGTGACTTGTTCCGGTCGGGAGATCAGTCGCCGGGCCGCCGAGGCTTCGCCGACGCCGGTGCCGCCGAGTCCCGTTACGCAGACGACTGGGCTCAGGGCGGCGGACGCAACAGCGACACGGCTGACGTCGGCGACGAAGACTTCGCCGTCGACGCGTTCGACAGGAGTCGTGCGAAGACCGCGCGGCCGAGACAACTCGTCCTCGGTCAGCAGTCGGCTGACCGTGCGTCTTCACAACGTCGAGAACATGGCGGCCGCGTGGATCCGGTGGAACCGACGGCGAGGCAGACTGAAGAACGGGGCGCGATTCCGGCGGAAGGCCACCAACAACAGACGATGACATCAGTTCCTTCGCATATTGTCGACGCCCAGCGATGGTCGGCGCCGCAGCCGGCGGCGGCGTCGGCGCGACACGAGCCGGCCGACGGACAGTCGTCGCCGGCGGATGCGGCCGACCGACACGACGGACTACGGAAGAAGAAGCCGTCGGCGCTGGAGAAGGTGTCGGTCAACAGCGAGGCGGACTCGGACAAGCGCGTGAGTCCGTCGCGCCGCAGTCCGCGCAGTCCGCCGCGGAGTCCGTCGTGGATGCGCTACCGCGACGGCTCGTCGCGATCGTCGCCCAATCGGACGCTCTCACCCCCAATATCGCCCACCGCGCGCTACCAGTCGTCCCTCCCCGACAGCGCTCACGGCGACTGTGACAGCGCCTACGACGGGGACTACTTCACGTACGGGGCAGGTGGTTACATTCACGACCAGGGGAAGGTGAACGACGCGACGGTCAACTACAACGACCGGACCCAACCGAAGCCGGCGCGATCGTTCGACGCCCAGAGAAGCCTCAGCGACGACGCGATAGAAATGGAGTCGCTCGATCTGGCGACGTTCGCGGCTGCGGTCGCAAGTGACACGGCGCACCTGACGAACATGAGCGTGTCGCCGACACAACACGACGCCCTCGCGTCCGACACGACGCACGACGAGTTCGCGTCACCGACGTCCATCACTTCCGGCGAGCTCGACTCTCTGCCGGAGCCGAAGCCGAAAAACATCGACCACCACGGCAACAAGCGACAGAAGACGAAGCCCCCGCCGACTGACTGGTCGCCCGTCACCGATCTGTCGCCGATTCTCGACGTGTCGCCATCGATCGAAGCCATCGAGCAAGCGGAGATGTTGGCGCACCAGGACTTCCGGATGCGAGCCAGCGACGTGGATACGCAGGGCAACGGTGATACCTGCTATCTGGCGCAGTCTCTCAAACGGTACCAGCACTTTGACGACATCAGCAAGATCGGCAATGGTGTTCTGCATGCCAGCGACGAGATCGACTCAACGCGGGACATGCTAGGCGATGTCACGGTCGGCGACATCAAGTCAGCTAGAGAGATCAGTAACGAGCAACGAGGGGCGGCGAGAGTTCAGACCGATGTGTACTCGCAGCCGCCGGCGAATGTTGCTGCGGCTGTCACAATCGCTCAGAACGCGCGCAGACCTCCCGATGTAACGTCCGTCACAACGTCGCAAGCCACAAGTAAACCTCCAGAGACGACACCCGTCACACTGACACAAACCATGCATCGAACTTACGATGTCGCTCCTGTATATACATTAACACAAACAACTCGCCGAGCTCCAGATGTAACGCCCGTCACGCTAACACAAACGACACCCGTCACACTGACACAAACCTCACACCGACATCCAGTTGTAACAACCGCAGCATTAACACAACCTACATATCGAACTCCAGATATAACACCCGTCACAGTAACACAAACAACACGCCGTTACTCCAGATGTAACACCCGTCACACTAACACAAACCACACGCCAAACTCCTGATGTAACACCCGTCACACTGACACAAACCACACGCCGAACTCCTGATATAACACCAGTCACACTAACACAAACCACACGCCGAACTCCAGATGTAACACCCGTCACACTGACACAAACCACACGCCGAACGCCAGATGTAACACCAGTCACACTAACACAAACCACACGCCGAACTCCTGATGTAACACCCGTCACACTGACACAAACCACACGCCGAACTCCTGATATAACACCAGTTACACTAACACAAACCACACGCCGAACTCCAGATGTAACACCCGTCACACTCACACAAACCACACGCCGAACTCCAGATGTAACACCCGTCACACTGACACAAACCACACGCCGAACTCCAGATGTAACGCCCGTCACACTGACACAAACCCCACGCCGAACTCCAGATGTCACGCCCATCACGTCGACACAAACAGTGTCTGGAAGAGTGGAAGACACAAAGGCTGATAGAAACAAACTCCACCAATCATCGGACGGACTAAACAGAGAGACACGTTCATTGACACAACCAGATACATCGGCACTCTCGCATCAAACTCTTCAAATGACGTCAGATGAACAGGTAAACAACACGGCAGGTAAACAACACAGCAGGTAAACAACACAGCAGGTAAACAACACGACAGGTAAATTATATAACAGGTAAACTACATAAAAGGTCATCAACACAACTGGTAAACTACATTGCATGTCTAACGGTTATTATAACTATATTTCGTATTTATGTACAGCCAACAACATCTTAGGTGAATGACAAACATTTGCGAATGACAGATTTATTCCTTGATCTCTCAAAAGCTATTGATACAATTGATCAGGGTATTGAATAAAGAAACTGCAATGCTATGGTATCAGAGGCATTGCCTGCAACTGGTTTAAAACATGCCTTAATGATAGAAAACGTATACACTAAGACAACCAGGTTATAAAGAAATGTCATGCGAAGTCCTGCAACGATCGATATTAGGCTCTTCATTGTATACATATATGATATTGAATATGTTTCAGATTTTTTTAAATCCTATGCGTTTTTGCAGATGACACTAATCGTATTTATGCACATACATACTTAGACACACTTATTAAAGAAGTAAATGTGCAATAAAAAAAACATCTCCATATGGTTTCATGCCAATACAGTTTCTTTAAACGCAAACAAAACTCACTTTATTATATTCAAAACATATGGGAAAAATACAATATTGATAAAGCTGATATAAAATAGATGGAAATAAAATAAAACATGTTAACTTCACTAAATTTCTAGGAATAATTACAGATGAACACCTAAACTGGAACCATCATGTTTATAATCCAGCAAATAAAATACCACGTAATGTAGGAATGCTAAACAGATTCAAACATTCATTATGAAAACAATTTACCGTGCTTTAATTTCATCACATCTACAATAATGTACTATTTTATGGGCAAACCCACATAACACAAACGTAAGCAAATTAAAGTACTACAGAAGAAAGCTATTCGGATAATCACATCATCCCAATATATTGCACACTCAAACCCTCTGTTTGTAAAGTCAAAACTAGATGATGTACGCAAACAGCAGTTAGTATTTTATGCATAAAGCAACATACAGTGTATAAGCATCTCCTGGTTAGCATGTCATCTCACCTTCACCTACCCCGTAGTCTTAGTGGACCGTTGGGGCGCCACAGATGACCTGGCAACCAGCTCCCTCCATTCCTCTCGCCTCTCAGTCTTCCTCATGGCGGCATCCAGTGTCATGCCCGTCCATTCCGGGATGTTGTCCTCCCATCTCTTTTTCTGTCTGCCTGTTCTTCGCCCTCCTTGCACTGTGCCCTGCAGGATTGTCTTGGCAAGCCCTGTAGAACTTGTTACGTGCCCGTACCATTTCAGTTTGCGTCGCTTTACTGTGGTCAAGATGTCTTCGTGGGGCCCAATGGCTTGCCGAGTTCTGTTTCGCACCTCTTCGTTGGAGATAGGTGATGCCGATGAGCTTTCTGAGGCATCGCATCTCCATGGCCTGTATCTGCATTTATGTAAATATGAAATGTTCTATTCATCATTCTGAAGGCCATTCTATCTTACGTGTAAGCTGTGTCTCTTTAGAACAAAGACACTATCTTAAAGTATGTTGTGGTGCTCGATATCTGCTCTTAGGCGAGTTCAGAGGATCTCCTCCGTCACAACCTCGGGTACAATATTTGCTTGGGCACCTACAGTTGTTTAAGTCCACTGTATATATCTTCGTAATATTTCTGTAACCGAAATAACGTTCAGCTTAATAATAATATGTTAATAACATGACATGAACGCAAACTATTTACACCAAATTTCTCGGCCAGGTGACAAGGCTGCCAGAGTTAATACATAATTCCACATTTGTCATCCTCTATCCTATTCTATTATGAAGACGTGTCCGAACCAGTTTCGTAATTTGTATACCCCTTTATCAATTATTGACAAGCGATAAGTTGCTAAGTTAAGGTGTGTTAATTGCGGTTTTTCGAGTGTGAAATGGCAATATGATAATTATCATCTGCGAAGAATATAGGATTTGCGGAAAATTCCTTCTGTTGAGTACATATCCAGTCAGTCAGTCAGTCAGTCAGTCAGTCAGTCAGTCAGTCAGTCAGTCAGTCAGTCAGTCAGTCAGTCAGTCAGTCAGTCAGTCAGTCAGTCAGTCAGTCAGTCAGTCAGTCAGTCAGTCAGTCAGTCAGTCAGTCAGTCAGTCAGTCAGTCAGTCAGTCAGTCAGTCAGTCAGTCAGTCAGTCAGTCAGTCAGTCAGTCAGACAGTCAGACAGTCAGTCAGTCAGGCAGGCAGGCAGGCAGGCAGGCAGTCAATCAATCAATCAATCCATCAATCAATATGTTTGTTTTCCTACACCGAACATAATACAGAACAAAGTAGAAACAAACAGTATAAAATGTTAGAAAAATGGGTATACTTAAGAAATTATCTTATGGAGTTGTATACATTGTTTCATAGTTTACTTAATGTTGTAGTGTAGCATCTGTGCATTTGTAACTATTAATTCATTATTTATAACATAAGTTAATTTGCTATAGTGCTTAATAGTACAATATTTAGTAATCATACTGAAGTAAGTTCACAGCACAATTATTTGACAGTAGCTCTCTGTGTATGTAACGAGGTGAGGTTAGGCCATATTCGTTATTGCCTAGTCGACAAGAGTCACCGTTGTTCGATACCAGACTTCACTTGACGTTTTGAAGAAGATCACAGGAAATCTTTCTGTACATGATCTTGATAGATATTGCCAACTTACAGCGGTTTTTGATTGTTTCATAACATTTCACAAAGTGACCACATATTCAGTAGCTCCTGGCCATTTTTATATATTGCTTCTTCTGGGCGAAGACAATTGCATGTTGAGAGTTCCTTGGCATCAGCGTGATCCTGTAGAAACCCATAGTTGATTCTGACGTTAAAGCAACGTTCTATTAACCGACTGATCTACGCATTATGGTTACAATGGGGTGATCTTATGAGGTATCATTCAACTAGTACACATTATCGCCAAGCCGACAGTTCTGTGCTGGTACTGAGGACGGTCACTGCCAGGGTGCTTCTTGCCCGTCCTCAGATGGTCTTTGAAGGTCACATCGAGATGGGACTGACATTTCCGTGATTCCCAAGTCAAGAGAGTTACGCAGTCTTCAGTGTTGAGTGTCAGGTTGTTGACCAAATACACACGCCTGCCTAATCAGCGTATTGAACTCGCGGCGCCAGCATGCAATGTGGATGTCCTAACTACACCATCGCGCGCCGCTTCAATGTCTGCAGTCCCGTCCAATTTCTGCAATCTGCTCGACTCCCTTTCTGGTGTAATTTGATTACCATCCCACGTGTCCAGTCATCGACGAATTCCTCCTTCTCCCGCGTGTCCACAAACTGTGAAGTGTCACGAAGCCTGCCGTTTCTGTCTGAGTTGAAAACGTCTTCTGGTGGTTTGCTGTTTTCATATTGGCAATTGCAGATTCTTGACCTCTGTATTTATTGGTAGACAGTTCCAATCTCGCTCGGTTAAAAGGAACCCGACATAATACTTACCAACACGCTGTTTCTGTTTTGAAGCTTTGGTTAAACCTGTTTCTCCTGCCTAATGAAGTGAAGTATTCAAATAACATTGGTGTATTTGCTTTTCAGCATGCGAAAACAATGCGCATGTTTGCGCACGAGAGGAATTGTGCGCTACATAAACAAAACCACCCTTTTCGTAATATGGATTGATTTTTATCCGCATGCCATCTGTCAACCCAATTTAGCGAAGACCTGCCTGAAAATAATCACGCGAGTGCTTACAAACGGATAATAGCAACTACCAACGTATACCACGTGAATGGGTACTTTATGTTCTGAAGTAGATGACGAATTTCCTATTTACAGGCGCAGGCCGAAAGTCGACGAGCCGAAGAAAAAAAGATCAGACGCAAACTGCCTCCGCTGCCGCCACCAGAGGGCACAGCCAAGCCCGAGAAACGCGACCCTCAGACGCCCGACAAGGAACTGCTGCGACAAAGACTCAGACAACGACAAGCCGAAAACAGGCGTCCGCAGCAGCAGCAGAAACAGCGCTTCTCCAATGCCGAAGATAAATCAAAACCGGACGTGACGTCACGAGTTCGCGCGCCACCAGTGGCCGACAAACCACACCCGCCCGCTACCCTGCCGAAGCCTCGCATCGCTGTAGGTGCCTCGAAACAGACGAGTGTGGCGTCGGTGTCGGGGTTGGTATCACGCACGCAGTCGCCGCCGACGAAAGCGGCGACGAAAGCCAACACGCTCGCGACGACGCAAGCGCCGGGGGTGGGTCTCGGCCGGGTCTGCGAGAACGGCGTGCGTCCGGCGGCGGCGAACGTTACTTCCGGCAACGCGACGCGTCCGTCGTCGATCGTCGATCGGCCGGCGACGAACGCGATACGTCCGCGAGCGAGCGCGCGCGCGCCGCCGGCGCCGCGGCGCGAGGAGGAGACGACTTCCGTGCGCGGCATCCGCGTGCCCGTCGACGTGAAGTTCCTGAAGCAGCGCCTGAAAGAGGAGATCCAGATCGTGACGGCGTCGCGGCGCCTGCGCATCGACGAGCAGGACGAGATCCGACGCATGGAGATGCTCCTGGCGCAGCGCGAGAGACAGCGCCTCGCCGCCGATGCAGAAGCGGCGGCGGCGAAACAGCGCAGCAACGGGGCACGCGCGGACAGGACGACATTGGTGACGCAGACGAAAGAACGCAGCGGTTTTAACGCGGCATTAAACCAAAACGGAGCGACGCCCAGTCAGCAGAGGGTCGTTTCTCCGCACGCCCTTCCCAGCAGGAGAGTCAAGCACAAGCGCCAGATTTCGGATCCGGTCGTCACGAAGTTCTCTCCCATCGAGGAAGACCGCGACGTAGAACACGCAATGAACGCAAAGATGCGCGCCGATTTCGATACCGTACGGCGACCGGAAGTGCGTCACGTCGATGCGACGACGCGCACCGTGCAGACGCGCAACTCTCCAAACGTGTTCGTCACACAGATCAGCAAAAAGCCGATACCCAGCAGTAAGCTATCCACATCGTTGTCGCGGTCTTCCGAGGTGCTCCACGATTACTCGATCGTTGAACGAGACGCAAGATTGATGAACAGTCAGTCGGAGTCTTGTCTACCCGTCACCACGCCGCCTCAGTGCCGGACGCCGACGTTCGAGGAACGGCGCAAGAAAGAACGCCGGAAGAACGAGCTGCAGCAAGAGATCGACAAACGGAAACGACAACTGGAGGAGGCGATGCTCATGGCGGAAGCGAACAACGTCGAACCGGAAGTGCACGATATCTGTTTTCAGCACGTCAGAGCCGCCGACAAGGCGGCGGCGGGGATAATCAAGCCGATCGACTACGGACCGACGGAGCAGGAAGACTATTACAGCGACCTGGTCTACTCGGAGCCAAACGACGAAGAACTCAGCTACAGCTCCACCGAGTATCTGGCCCACAAATGCGAGCGCTACCCGCGGGCGACCAGCCACGGCCACGGCCACGGCCATGGCCACGACCACCCCACATATGTCCCCGTCGAGTTTCTCTCCGACTCCGAGTACGACATTCAATGCCGATCGCGACACTCTAACCAAAACTTGCTGACCACGGTCGGCAGCGCTCCCTCGCCCGGCTGCGGCTATTCGGCGGCGACTCACCACGCAGGTATGTCCGGCAGGCTCGCTGCTAACTTGTCCCGTCCGTGTGACAATGATCGTTTCCCTGTCTGTGGCGCCGTCGACCAGCTTGCTGACTGCGAATTTGCTGCGAATCTGACGGACGCGAGCACAACACCGGGGAGCGAGGCAGGCCCCTCCGCCATGCCTCTGCTCGCCGATGTCCAACACCGCTCACGAACGCTTGTCCGCAACATCGGCAGCAGGCCACTCTCAGATGATCTGGAAAAGTACTATTTTGCAAAAGGTACAACGCATTCAAAATTATCCCTTCTGTTGCGACGAGCACTCACACACACTCTCTATCTATCTATCTATTATGTTCCTGTCAACGGCCGCCAAATCTGGTCGTTTCTCCGTTTCCGTTTCCGTTTCGAGCGTGTGTACTTCTGTTTGCCATTAACACGGCTCGCTGAGCCGGAAGGCGGACCCGTCCCCGGCTGTCCCCACTATCGCCGATACCCGTGAGATTCAGCATTAAATCCTCCTGACGTCAGCTGCATGTGTGTATGTGTGCGCGTCTGTCGTGTTCCCCGATATCTGTCACCCGCGCACGATTGAAGGACACTAAGATATCACTGTAGATATCAAGACTAACCAGGTTGATTTGCAGGTTTCGAAGAGTTGCTGTCGATTCACGTCGTTCTGGTTTGTTCACGTTTGCTTGTTTCATTGTTTTCGTTCTTATGCAATAAATCACTTTTCTTCAAGCCAGTTGACCCCGCCTAGCTCGGTGAAGGTAAGTGTCATGTTTATATTGCGCAGAAGTTGACATTAATATAATACATTGATATAATATATATATATATATATATATATATATATATATATATATATATATATATATATATATGTATATATCAATATGATCTCGCTTCTTGGAGATTTGTCTTCAACCTGGTGTGATATAAAACCTCAGTGTATCGGTAACCCCGATGCTGGAGATGTTAACGATGTTAACATGAGCATCAAATAGCGCTTAGTGCAACTTGCGAGCGACACACTTGAGCACACGGCATGTTACATTCTCCAGCACCTTTCGTTTCAATGTATCGACGCATTATGTTCTTTCTAACATCTTCAGTCACACCCCGTTTTATTGTAAGCAAGGAGTTTCGTTAGTTATAATAATTATATTGCTCAACATGCGAGCTAATAAAGAAGTGTTGGATATATCGGTTCTATTTTAAGGGAATGTTTTCCCTCCGTCCTTCCCTCCGTCCGTCCGTCCTTCCCTCCGCCCGTCCGTCCTTCCCTCCGTCCCTCCTTCCCAGCACAATGGTTGTGACTTGTGACGAGTGGCAGCAGCACAATGGTTGTGACTTGTGACGAGTGGCAGCAGCACAATGGTTGTGACTTGTGACGAGTGGCAGCAGCACAATGGTTGTGACTTGCGACGAGTGGCAGCAGCACAATGGTTGTGACTTGTGACGAGTGGCAGCAGCACAATGGTTGTGACTTGTGACGAGTGGCAGCAGCACAATGGTTGTGACTTGTGACGAGTGGCAGCAGCACAATGGTTGTGACTTGTGACGAGTGGCAGCAGCACAATGGTTGTGACTTGTGACGAGTGGCAGCAGCACAATGGTTGTGACTTGTGACGAGTGGCAGCAGCACAATGGTTGTGACTTGTGACGAGTGGCAGCAGCACAATGGTTGTGACTTGTGACGAGTGGCAGCAGCACAATGGTTGTGACTTGTGACGAGTGGCAGCAGCACAATGGTTGTGACTTGCGACGAGTGGCAGCAGCACAATGGTTGTGACTTGCGACGAGTGGCAGCAGCACAATGGTTGTGACTTGGACGAGTGGCAGCAGCACAATGGTTGTGACTTGTGACGAGTGGCAGCAGCACAATGGTTGTGACTTGTGACGAGTGGCAGCAGCACAATGGTTGTGACTTGTGACGAGTGGCAGCAGCACAATGGTTGTGACTTGTGACGAGTGGCAGCAGCACAATGGTTGTGACTTGTGACGAGTGGCAGCAGCACAATGGTTGTGACTTGTGACGAGTGGCAGCAGCACAATGGTTGTGACTTGTGACGAGTGGCAGCAGCACAATGGTTGTGACTTGTGACGAGTGGCAGCAGCACAATGGTTGTGACTTGTGACGAGTGGCAGCAGCACAATGGTGTGTGACTTGGATCAAGGCCATTGTTCATGGAATGTTGTCCCGACTTCCCATCGTCAGTCACATGGTCCTTCCCTCGACACCGTCCGTCCTTTGTTTCACCTACCATGGCAGCATACAATGGTTGTGATTGGACGAGTCCCAGCACACAATGGTTGTGACTTGTGACGAAGTGGCATAGCACAATGGGTTTTGACTTGTGACGAGTGGCAGCCATGAGGTTGAGACTGACATGAAGACAAAGCTTCCTTTTATGGGACCCTGTCTCTTTTCTTTTCCCGTCATCGCGCACCATGGGTGCCGCTGATGATACGCCAGTAAATTCTTTCCCGTCTTCGGGGCACCATGGTCGCCGCTGGTGGAACGCCAATGTTCTGCTTTCCGTCCGCGCACAATGGGTCGCCGCTGAGTGAACGCCAGTACTTTCTTTCCCGTCTCGCGCACCATGGGTGACCGCTGAGATTACGCCAGTAATCTTTCCGTCCTCGCGCACAATGGGTCGCCGCTGGTGGAACAGCCAAGGGTTTCTTTCCGTCAGCGCACCATGGGTGCCGCTGATGATTAGCCAGCACATGGTTTCCCGTCCGCGCACCCAAAGGGTCGCCGCTGACGATTACGCCCGTACTTTCTTTCCCGTCTCGCGCACCATGGTCGCCGCTTTGGGCGATGCACGCCAGTACTTCTTTCCCGTCATCGCGCACAATGGGTGCTTGTGACGAGTTTGCCAGTACTTGGTTTCCTGTCCTCGCAGCACCATGGTGTGCTTGTGATGATTGCACAGCACAGTACTTGGCTTTCCCGTATTGTGCTGCATCCATGGGTCGTTTCACGTGATTGGATAGCTCCCAGACCCATTTTTCGTCGTTCATCGAACATTGCTACCAATGATAAGTGGTGAAGCGCCTTGACGGTTGAACGAACATCCTCCTTTTATGGGACCCTGTCTCTATCTATTCCCGTCATCGCGCACCATGGGTCGCCGCTGATGATTACGCCAGTACTTCTTTCCCGTCCTCGCGCACCATGGGTCGCCGCTGGTGATTACGCCAGTACTTCTTTCCCGTCCTCGCGCACCATGGGTCGCCGCTGATGATTACGCCAGTACTTCTTTCCCGTCCTCGCGCACCATGGGTCGCCGCTGATGATTACGCCAGTACTTCTTTCCCGTCATCGCGCACCATGGGTCGCCGCTGGTGATTACGCCAGTACTTCTTTCCCGTCCTCGCGCACCATGGGTCGCCGCTGATGATTACGCCAGTACTTCTTTCCCGTCATCGCGCACCATGGGTCGCCGCTGATGATTACGCCAGTACTTCTTTCCCGTCCTCGCGCACCATGGGTCGCCGCTGATGATTACGCCAGTACTTCTTTCCCGTCCTCGCGCACCATGGGTCGCCGCTGATGATTACGCCAGTACTTCTTTCCCGTCCTCGCGCACCATGGGTCGCCGCTGGTGATTACGCCAGTACTTCTTTCCCGTCCTCGCGCACCATGGGTCGCCGCTGATGATTACGCCAGTACTTCTTTCCCGTCATCGCGCACCATGGGTCGCCGCTGATGATTACGCCAGTACTTCTTTCCCGTCATCGCGCACCATGGGTCGCCGCTGATGATTACGCCAGTACTTCTTTCCCGTCCTCGCGCACCATGGGTCGCCGCTGATGATTACGCCAGTACTTCTTTCCCGTCCTCGCGCACCATGGGTCGCCGCTGATGATTACGCCAGTACTTCTTTCCCGTCATCGCGCACCATGGGTCGCCGCTGATGATTACGCCAGTACTTCTTTCCCGTCCTCGCGCACCATGGGTCGCCGCTGATGATTACGCCAGTACTTCTTTCCCGTCATCGCGCATCATGGGTCGCCGCTGATGATTACGCCAGTACTTCTTTCCCGTCATCGCGCATCATGGGTCGCCGCTGATGATTACGCCAGTACTTCTTTCCCGTCATCGCGCACCATGGGTCGCCGCTGATGATTACGCCAGTACTTCCACTGGCAAATCATTTTGAAAAACTCAGCCAATGAAATCGCCCCCCGATCGCCCGGTCAAGTGACCACAATATAAACATATTTCAGCCAACCGTTGCTCGTGTTACACGCAATGTTTAGGGTGCGAACCCGTCATTACATTAGCAGTCCCACCAATCGTCTATCCGTCTTCAAATTGGGGCGGTTATTTGCGCTGTTCTCACGGCTGATGCCGTTGCGACTAGCATAGTCAATTTTTAGTTAGACCCAGCTAACTTCCGCAGTTCGCTTAGGGGATTTGCAGTGGCTAGTGTTTTGCATGGCAAACAACCCTGGTTAGCGGGGATACCATTGCCAAACTGTGTCTCATTCATTGTGTGCTACTAAGGATATGTATCAGTCTGTTTGGCCGCATGCAAGTAGCGAATATTTCTTCTTGCTTGGCATGCGCATTTATGTTCGTGGCACATATTTATTCATTGTTTCATACTTGTGTTTCTGTAACTGTTATAAAACGAGTATATACAGGACGAGACATGTGTGTGCATTATTAGGATAACAATTATTTACTAGACATCTCCGACACAACCAACATTACAGAGACATTGAACGTTGTCTTCTATATAAAATGTCAAAACGCGTTCATCACTCGTAAAGATAGAGGTAACGTGACGCCACATGCTGTAGTACGTGTCCAAGGGCGATGTATTCACGGCTGTTTCTCATTGAAGATCCGCTCAACACGATGTACCGAGCAGACAGCGACCGAAGTCTCGGAGACTCGGACGAGAACGTAATGGAAGGAGGCGTCACTATTAAACAGCACGTCGACCAACGACCTCCGGTAAGACTCGCTGATGCCGCTGTCGCTTCTGTTGCATCTCTCCATTGATCTTGCTGCTGTTGCTACTGCTGTGGTTGCTACTGCTGCCGCTGTTGTTGCTGTTGCAGCTGCTGTTCATAATGATTGCTTCTAGTAACGTTTATGTCACCTCTATACAACCGCGCTAATAATACATATCATGCGCCAAGGCGTTAAAGTCACTTTGAAATACCTTCCGCAAAACCAAGTAATATATATATATATATATATATATATATATATATATATATATATATATCATGCACCAAGTCGTTATGGTCACTTACCTTCCGCAGACACATCGATTTATTTTCTAACCTCCCGTTCATTACCCCAACGGTACTGTACAACGTGGTACAACAAAATAATGATATCACACGGTTGTATTTTGAAAGGGATATTCACTTCACTATAATACTATGTACAAGAACTACGTAGTTCGCCATTAGATGGGAAATCAAATTACTCTTCACGAAATGCAATTAAGGAATATCGTGCCGTGCGTCAAAGCCTGTAGACTACTGGAAATGATAGCGATGAGAGAGACCTTACGACGCCCAGCAGGAATGTGTCACAACGTGTAATTACGATGTTGTTAACACACTCAGCCATCCTGAGGAATACGCCCATGCATTGTGGTCGTGCCAGCGTCGTTTCCAGATACCAGTTTAATTTAACATGTAAAGCTGATTACG
>JAODUO010000249.1:507500-510000 GCA_025642075.2 Ridgeia piscesae | reverse complement strand
ATACTTCGACATCCCCACATTTCAGACGACGGTGGCGCAGCGCTTAAAGGCACATAGCACAGTTGACTTCCCAGTTGGCGGCCATGTTAACGTTTTGTCAAATCAGAAGGAAACGGTTCCTGAGGAACTGTTTTAATGTCTACTCAGAAATATTTCTATGCATATCTCTTGCTTTTTTTAAACGCTGCCCTCAATAATGACCAAATTTAGCATCCGCAGGATCACGTCAAAAAAGGCTACCCTAACTACACTCGGCATAACATCCGTGATTACACTGCAGATACATCATAGCACTGAACCTGCTTGTATGTCTGCTCGGTCGTACTCGTTTCACATAAAAAAATCATTTTTCCTTATTTCAAATAACACAATTCGTTTGGTACTGCATTCGCTTGAGTCACACGAGGAAGTCTAACTATGTTCTGATCTCTAGAGGATCACGTTCACATTAGACACACAATATGTTTATCTGTCTAAATGGTTCAAAGGCACTTTACAAATTCATTAAAACATTTCATATTATATACTAAGAAGACATTAAAAACTATTACATTTCTATAAACATGTGAAGCCATGAAATAATTGAGAAAACTGGGGCCCTCGGAGACGAATATAGCCACTCAAAATATCACTGGTGAAGACACTAATCTGTAGAGCCAACCTACTGAACGCCATTACAAACCATGTCCGCTAGAAACATTCACTATAGTATAATGATCATAAGGTTGGAGACAAAAGTAAGTAAGTTCACAACAAATTTGCGTAAATAAGTGAGTGAGTGAATGAGTGAGTGAATGAGTGAGTATGTGAGTGAGTAAATGAGTGAGTGTGTGAATGAGTCAGTGAATGAGTCGGTGAGTCAGACCAGTGGTTCAGTCAGTGAGTCATTCGGTGAGAGAGTTGGTCAGCCAGTCAGTGTGTCTGTCAGTTAGTGAGTGAGTGAGTGAGTGAGTGAGTGAGTGAGTGACTGAGTGAGTGAGTGACTGAGTGACTGACTGACTGACTGACTGAGTGACTGACTGACTGACTGAGCTGAGTGACTCAGTCAGTCAGTCAGTCAGTCAGTCAGTCAGTCAGTCAGTCAGTCAGTCAGTCAGTCAGTCAGTCAGTTAGTCAGTTAGTCAGTCAATCAGTCAGCAGGAAAAGTAAGTATATCTCTGTTCCAGAGCATCTTCCAGACACGGGTGTTGATCTGGACCCCACGAAATTGTCTCCCGGGGCATCAGTGACGTCATCACAACCTGACCTCGACATGACCCCTAGTTTGTCTACATCCGCTAGTTCGGAACAGACAGACCCGGCGTCGACCGACTCGCCTTCTGACGCAGCCGCCAAAGTACGAACTACGCCTTATATCTGTAACACATCTATGTCTGTATACAAACGCGCCAACTCTGGGTTCATTGTCAGTGTATCTCCTCCGAAGTACCAACTTCCACTGCCTTATTATATATATATATATATATATATATATATATATATATATATATATATATATATATATATATATATTCGTTTTGCTCACGCACGCACGCACGCACGCACGCACGCGCACCACACACACACACACACACACACACACACACACACACACTCACAAACAGTGAGTGAGGAGTGAGTGAGTGAGTGAGTGAGTGGGTGGGTGGGTGGGTGGGTGGCTGGGTGGCTGGCTGGCTGGCTGGCTGGGTGGGTGGGTGGGTGGGTGGCTGGCTGGCTGGGTGGGGGGGGGCGGGCGGGCGGGCGGGCGGGCGGGCGGACGGACGGACGGACGGACGGACGGACGGACGGACGGACGGACGGACGGACGGACGGACGGACGGACGGACGGACGGACGGACGGACGGACGGACGGACGGACGGACGGACGGACGGACGGACGGACGGACGGACGGACGGACGGACGGACGGACGGACGGACGGACGGACGGACGACGGAACGAGGACGGACGGACGGACGGACGGACGGACGGACGGAGACGGACGGACGGACGGACGGACGGACGGACGGACGGACGGACGGGCGGGCGGGCGGGCGGGCGGGCGGACGGACGGGGCGGGCGGGCGAGCGTTTTTGTCCGTCTCGTCGGACGTAGCAGCTGACTGCTACTGCATATTGTAATCTGACCCAGCCAGTGGTGTCCGTTGGAAATGATGTTTCCCTACGTTATTCAAGTCGTTATTCACATAACTGATCTATGTGGGAACTACGTAACGCGCCCGTTGGAGCCGAATGTCCTATAACTCACACGGAGCGTGAATTATCATAATTAATCGCCATTGACAACACCGTACTGAAGAACCACAAACGTAATCGAATTAAATGAGATTGATCACCAGTTGTCGATGTTTACAAATTGGAATAAGCCTATGGAATCATGTCGCAACTGGACACGTGCACTCGTTGTGCAAACATAAAAAGACAGGTGGTGTGGAAACAAAACATATACACATTCATTACGCCATGGTTTTAGTAATGTTGCCATCGTGTAGACGGCGTTTT
>JAODUO010000249.1:497500-502500 GCA_025642075.2 Ridgeia piscesae | reverse complement strand
ATTACTAATACTACTAATACTACTAATACTAATAATACTATCATTACTAATACTACTAATACTAATACTACTATCATTACTAATACTACTAATACTACTAATACTGCTTCTACTACCACTACTACTATTATCATACCACCACCATCACCATCACCATCACCATCACTACTACTAATAATAATAAGAAGAAGAAGAAGGAGAAATTATAATTTGTGTCGTATATAAATCCTTGGAAAATCAGCTCAGAGGCGCCTCGGTGAAGCATCTTTAACATGTACCATCTTAATGTGTACCATCTTAACGCGTACCATCTTAACGTGTACCAACTTAATGTGTACCATCTTAACGTGTACCATCTTAACGTGTACCATCTTAACGTGTACCATCTGAAAGTGTACTATCTGAAAGTGTACCATCTTAACGTGTACCATCTTAACGTGTACCATCTTAACGTGTACCATCTTAACGTGTACCATGGCCGTGTGTTCAGAGAGACGCAGCCTGGACAACAAGCCCCACTGGTACCAGTTGCGTGCGCACTCCGACTCCACGGACTTCGCGTCGCGCTCTCCGCCGCCAGGTGGCGCTTCGTTAGCGCCCAAGTCGCCATCGCACAAACGCGATACAAAGGAAAAGTCACCAAAAAATCGCCGCCAAACAAAACGGGACCCGTCACCAGGCGTAAGTTTGATTTACTTTGGATTGGCCTGCATAACACTGCATTTGTCAGCTAACTCATTGTTTATAGCGGGAAGGTCTTACATTGTTACTTCCGTTTTCGGCACAGTCAAACCTCGCTTTACAGTCATTTCGGAAGTACAGCCACCTCGCAGTAAAAGTAATCCTAGGACAGTTCCAAATTGTTTACATATATTGCATATATCGGAAGTCAGTCGCTCATATAAGGTCACCTCGCTATTCGCCTAGTCCCGAGGTTGACCGCAATACCGATGTTACACTGGGTTTTGTTTTCAATGTCAGCCCATGCAGTAACGGTCCACACGATTGGGTGACCCAAGTCCAGAAATCTTGTCTTTTACTGTTATACATTATTTCGGAAGCTATTTTCATTAAACATAACGGCTAAAGGACAAAGTTACATGCTCGTATTTCAGGGTGAGCCAACTTCCTCCAAGTTCAGTCTTGGCTTGGGCCGACGCAAAGCCCAAGGAAGTTCCGATACTGAAAGTAAGTATTTATGATTCACCGTGTTCCTGCATGCTCCTGCTAAGTAAAACTCTTGCCTCCGCGGGCAGAAGGGGTTGAGTTGTAAATGTATCACCCCACTCGAACCTAATGGCCTTGTCTGGTACACGTATCGTAACCACAACATTGACATTGCAATGTTTCAGGCTTGCCAAATACAATTTGGGTGGTCGTGCGTATAAGTTTAATATAATAATTATAATATTTAGAATATTGGTAATATTTTAAAATGAAGGGCGATGTGTGTGCGTTGAGTTGGGTACGAGCACGCGCGGCTACATCGCCCATAAATTAGATCAAGCGCCACGTGACCGAAACACTTATTAAGCGTACGTCACGTGACATGTGATTCTTGAAGGGAATGTTTCGACTGGCTGCTATTAATTATATTTATATTACTGACAGTCATCTAGGAGTCCGACGCTTTTAATAAAATAGCAGATAAACTAAATGATTAAATAATTCATAAACAAAAAGTTGAAATACGGTTTTTGGCCTAAACGTTAATAATTTATAAGCATATGTTTGTTAAATGACAGTTGTTTTTGTGACACGTGTGTTATTTGTTTGTTGCGCACAGGACACAAAACATAACGTGAGTACCTTGCTATGATTATATTACAACTTGGTGACGCATATTTGCTAAACCAACAAAGGCATTGACGAACGTGATATTCAAGCAAACAATTGCTGCAACGATACGGAATAACATTAAAACAAAATACAACAAATACCATATGTGTATATGGTGTGCATATATATTATGGAAATAACTCGTTTAGTTGCTTAGATAATATTTATTGTTGCACGTTGCGTTGCTGCAATGACGCGATTTTTCTGTAAATAAACAGTTGCGGTCACGTGACTCGTTTGTTACGCTGTACAGATTACGTCATAGTACCGATGGAGCAGGCTGGCATATAACATGAACCGATCACACAAATACGTTCACTAGAGATTATGTAGAGAGAGAGAGAGAGAGAGAGAGAGAGAGAGAGAGGGAGAGGGAGAGGGAGAGGGAGAGGGAGAGGGAGAGGGAGAGGAGAGGGAGAGGGAGGGAGAGGGAGAGGGAGAGGGAGAGAGGAGAGGGAGAGAGCGAGAGCGAGAGCGAGAGCGAGAGCGAGAGAGCGCGGCGTGCGTGCGTGCGTGCGTGTGTGTGTGCGTGCGTGCGTGCGTGCGTGCGTGCGTGCGTGCGTACGTCCGTGCGTCCGTGCTTGCGTGCGTGTGTGTTGACGTGCTCAGGCGTGCTGGCTCAAGTCATTAACTGATGACAACCATGCCGTGTGCTACGATAGTTTACATCGTTTGTACTTTGTTGCAGTTTCCAGAAAACGTCATTGACACAGGCAAGTCGCAGACGTCGCCTACTGCAAGTAGACAGTGCCAATTGCAAGTAGATGGACCGAACTGCAAATAGATCTACCGTCAACTCAAGAAGCAGGCTGCCACCAAAACTCCTGTGAGGAGATGCCAAGCGGACACCGACGATGTGAGGACACGAACTCAAAACACGATTCACGTTTTGTGCTGTGCGTAGTGGTGATGTGTTAGAGGTAGGGCGGTTTAGGGCGGCATAACACTGCTTCCATGGGCAGTGTTTTGGACACATATAAAGAGGCGTGCACAAATAAATGCAACGAACGAGGACGTAGGAATGTAGTAATACACGCTGTCTCTGGACATAGCGTCACGTGACTGCTGCTAAAGATTTATATCCAACTGACGCATCACCATTGAATATGCACAGAAAGGCGCTACTGACAAGTATAGAAGTTGCTGGAAGAGTACCATAGCCATATTTTGCAGCTCCGTTAACTGTGCGTAGTTTTTACTTTAGATTAACGTTACATGAAAGGTGTTTAATATAGTGTAACACTCGTCACGTCATTATTGTTAAGTAACCATTTCACGAGCTACGAGCTAAGTGCCCGATTTTGTACGAGCTAATTAAATGCATGCATGGTGTCTACATCGAATAGCAAATATACAAATCTATTTATCGTGCGGTATGATTAGCAATGTGGACTTTAGATAGACAGACATTACTCGGTCGCGATAGACAATGCAACGTAGAAATGCTGTATTATTGATGTGGTTTTCTTAGTCCAACGACTACGTTACGCATTGTTGGGGGACTGACTGTCTTGTGTTTGGTTCTTAGTGGGTAATACGTGCATTGTACAGTGTATATGTACCCAATCTCCTCCATCGGCCAGTAAATGGTGCCTTACGTAATCATGACGTCACGTGTTCCCCTATAGCGTGTCACAGTTATAATGTTACAAGTCATTTAAGGGCAGTCGTCTGAATAATTGGCTTAACTGTGCGCTGCAACTGTTTATTTATTAGAATTGATATATTACACGTTCGTAAGTTATAACAATATCCATACAAAGAGCTATGCTATAATAATTATCAAAACATTTAATACATTTTCAAAAATTGCCTATTTTGTGGTGCCATAAATGTGACAAAATGTATCGCACACCGCACACCTGTGTTGAACAGTTTACAACAATTGTTGACAGACCTGTAAACGTTCAGCTTCACTGTTGATCAAAAAGATGTATTCCAATATAATGGTAACTTCTCTTGTAAACATACAGTCACATGTGTAGGTTTTCCACAAATACAAATCTACCGTTTTCTTGAGGCTAGCTTTTATAGTGACTAGGTTACTAGTGACGCTGTCGTAGGTGCATTGTTCGTCGGCGTCAAAACGTGGATAATAGGCGGCCCGCACACCGTCCAAGACGCGCCCAAGACGCGCCCAAGACGCGCCCAAGACGCGCCCAAGACGCACCCAAGACGCGCCCAAGACGCGCCCGAAACGCGCCCAAGACGCGCCCAAGACGGGCCCAAGACGCGCCCAAGACGGGCCCAAGACGCACCCAAGACGCGCCAAAGACGCGTTTTCGATGCATCTTGACCGCTTCTTGAGCGAGTCTTGAGGTCGAGTCTTGGGCGAGTTTCCGCGGTGTGCGGGCTCCTTTTAACAGTCACAATAAAAATGTACAGGGGACGGAAGCATACAACGACCGACTTAACTACAGGAATGGTATAAAAACAAACCATGTAGTTACCATAAGTGGATCCGTGGATTCATGCCTTGGAGGTAAATGCCCCCCGTGTACTCTGAATGCGTCCGGTTACGAATCTAAAATGTTAAATAGAGACAAGTTTGTTAATTTGAACACTACCGTCAGTTTCCGATGTCATTGGTGCAACCGAGACAGTGGAAAAGTTGACGTTCTGAAGCTAGCACGCACCCCCAGACCCCCCCCCCACACACACACACACCCCGGGTCCCGCCATCTTCCGGTGACACAATCCGAGACAGCGAGACGGCAGAGCGCTTGTGCGACAGTGCAGTCGACGGTTTTGATGCGAGCCTCGTGGGGTTTTTGTATTCCTCCGCAACAATATCCTCTCTGCATTTGCAGCTACTTACAAGGGACCAAAACGTATATTTTTTAAACGCATTAAAGCCTACATTACCACGTTCTTTGTGAACAACATATGTAGGCAGTAATAAACTTTCGATTGTTTAATTACTACATAAATGAAATTATCGTTACCTGAGACCAGATTATTTTACGAAAATAATATAGTGCGTGACAGGAAACAATACTTTCAATTTAATTATACCGGGCGCGTATTGTATGGTGAGACCAGGGTAGGTCGACGTGGGGCAAAATGGTCCCGCATCCCACTTCATCGCACAGAAGAAGTTACCGTTTTACTATCACGCCATCCTGGCGACACTGCACAGACGAAACTGTGCATATTCACGG
>JAODUO010000249.1:475000-492500 GCA_025642075.2 Ridgeia piscesae | reverse complement strand
AATTATATTGTTTGAATTGTTAGTAGAACCAAACAATATAACGCACTTTAAAAACTGGTTTTAGCAGGGCAGTACTCAACTTTGTATATGTTAGTTTACAGAGTCGATTTCAAATAAAGTAAAACCTGGAGCTTATTAGGAACGCACATGATTCTCGTTTCTGGTCCGTTTTGAGCGATACTTAACGAGACCATATATAACTTGACCCCACCTCGTTGTCCTTAAGTACAATTTACTGCAATACGCAAATAGCTTGAACATAATACCTGATCTACATAATAGTTCCTCTTCTGGATGAAAAAAAAACATATCAACGATATAGTGACAGACGAGACTTGTGTTAAGCACTTCAATGCAGTCAAGTTCATCCCCAGACACGTCCCTCGTCTGTTGCTGTCTTGTTAAAGCTTTCCCACCTCGTCCCATAGTGGCCAGTTATATCCCAGTGATATCTCTTCAGGTCGTGTTCCAGTTCTTTTTGGCCATGTTACACGTGGAAGGCGCTGACGTTTCTAGTACCAATGGTGACCTCCTCAGCTGGTGAGCCTTGCGCTTCCACCCCAGCGCAAGTCTCAGTGCGTTGGTAGCGCGGTTGTTCGTAACCCTGGCCACAGCCGTTCGGGTGTGATGTCTCCTCCAATTTGATCTCCTCGTGCTACGCATGTCATCATGGGTGAGGTTGGCCATGGGTACTAGCGCCTGGTTCTTCGTCTTTTCTTTCATCACTGTTCACTCGTTTTGTTCCCTATCAACCACCACTCTTTCCAGATCTCTCTTAACGCAATCTTCGCATCGCATTCTTGCTCTTCCAGTTATATATTGTTCTTGTCTTGGTATCCCTGTAGTCAGGGGTGACGTTGGCCATGGTTACCATCGTCTCTTCTTCGTCTTTTCTTTCTTCACTTTTCTCTCAGTGTTCTGTATCAACAATCCTTCCATCGTTTGCTTTTTGACTCTCCAAGTCTTTTGTTTAAAATACGAGACCAACTCTCTGCCAAGGCAAATGACCTCTGTCTGCGCACACCCAATAGCTTAAGCGACCTACCTCAGTTACCACATGTGTATTCTTATTCCGGTTGTCTTGTCTTCTATGTCTGTCTGTCTGTCTGTCTGTCTGTCTGTCTGTCTGTCTGTCTGTCTGTCTGTCTGTCTGTCTGTCTGTCTGTCTGTCTGTCTGTCTGTCTGTCTGTCTGTCTGTCTGTCTGTCTGTCTGTCTGTCTGTCTGTCTGTCTGTCTGTCTGTCTGTCTGTCTGTCTGTCTGTCTGTCTGTCTGTCTGTCTGTCTGTCTGTCTGTCTGTCTGTCTGTCTGTCTGTCTGTCTGTCTGTCTGTCTGTCTGTCTGTCTGTCTGTCTGTCTGTCTGTCTGTCTGTCTCTGTCTGTCTGTCTGTCTGTCTGTCTGTCTGTCTGTCTGTCTGTCTGTCTGTCTGTCTGTCTGTCTGTCTGTCTGTCTGTCTGTCTGTCTCGTCTGTCTCTCTTTCTCTGTCTCTCTCTATATATATTATATATATATATATATATATATATATATATATATATATATATATATATTATATATATTATATATTATATATATATATATATATATATATATAATATATACATTACATATATTATATATATAATACATACATTATATATATATACATTATATATATATAATGTATATATATATATATATATATATATATATATATATATATATATATATATATTATATATATTATATATATATATATATATATATATATATATTTTATATATATATATATATATATATATATATATATATATATGATATATATATATAGATAACTTAGATATTACATGTAACATCGTATGTAAATATGTAAACATACTTACATGTCATATTAATGATACACATCGTCAAAATATCTAAAACAATATTTGAGTCGATGGTTGGCTTTTTATTGCATAATTTGCCATTTTGCCATTTTTACATTGGAAAGAATTCAACATAAAGCACTCAATGCAATCTTTATGGAATCATGTTTGGACTTTGCTATCACATTGTTTTCCCTGTTATGAGATCGTGCGTTACCATGCGGCCAAACGTTTGCCCTTTTAAGGATAATTTTACACGATTTTCTTCTTCTTCCAATAGACCAACCAACTTCAGGTTTGCAGTGGATAGAATATTATAACGGATCACTCGTGGATCGGCGCTCTTTTAGGACGTTTCCATAATAATAGATTTACAAAATGAAAGTTTTCTTTTGAGTCACTGCATCTAGTCGGTTGCACTTTAATAGAACACCGTGAAACCTAGTGTGTGCCTATTTTACTACATGTCCATTTTAAAGACAACCTTCTGAGTCACGCGTGGCCTTTGTGGACATTGTCACACTCGTCAACGCAATCCGTCAATTGCTCGTAGCACAGAGCGAGGTGTTCCCTGACGACGTCGTGTGGTTGGCCGCAGTGTTTCCGTAGACACAAAATCTCCGTCAGTCGGCATATGCTAAGGCAAATGATAAACGGCGAGTTGTAGTCTCTGGTGGCGTTGACGCTGACGTCGAGCAAAAGGACGATGACGCCGAATGCCTGCAATTGGAATAGAAGACACTCGTGACCAGGGATAAATACGACACGTGAAGGAAACACGTAGAAAACCGACCTATTAGGATACTTGTCTTGTGATAACAGTAAATATTTCAGCCGCCTTCAGCCGCATTTGATGTCACGGTTGTGTCACGTGACTTAATTCACAGACACGATCTGGGTACTGATTGGTGGAGGAAACGTGCAGACATCTCTGAAGATTTCAGTGACCTCGGAATAGGTTTAAGTTGCCCTGGTATGTCGCAGGGTGTGAACATCTTTGCCAACTGCTCTGATAGTTTGCCAATGTGTGACAGACCCGTGGCATGTAATCTTCTTGTCTCCTGCTGGTTTCTGTGGAGTTGTTTTCAGTCTTCCTCTGGTTGTAGATATATCTCGGTAAAACATCGAACTCTTCGTTCTGATTAATTATAAATTTTGAGCTGTTATTCCACAAATGTTCAGCTTTTTCCAACCAGTGGGCTCAGAATGCTGACTAGTAGCGGGGAGGGAATTCAGAGAAATTGCGCACTTGGTGACAAGTTTTTGCAATTTGGCATGGTATTAGGTATAGGCATAAGGTTTTCAAAAACCACCGCATACAAGTTGGGGTAGCCCCCTGGTGGCCAGTATACGCAAAATCCAATATGGCCGCCGAAGCCCGTGAACTGAAATAGATAATGGCTTATCTTTGGTTCTATCAGCACTACATCAACGTGTAATACCACCATTTGTATGTTTATTGGGGCGTGGAATCCATTTCTGGAGTAATTTTCCTGTTTTCAGGTCATTTAGAAAGTGAACCAATTTTTAATGGTCACTTTTAGCCAAATCAGACCTAATTTGGAAGCTAAGCCATATGTGAATATAATGCCTGGCTGTACACATATGTTTACGACAGCAGTGTGTTACTTTTATTGTTGAAAATATATTTGTACCAACAGTCCAGGGATGTAATAAGTAAATATAATTAATTTAATCAGCTTAATGTCTGCACCATAGTACTCGGCGCACATCATTGCCATGATCAACTCAGCCTTCTTTGTCATTATTTGTGCAACCTCCTTGCACTTGCACAGACTGCTACATCGGAGTCCAGCTCGGTGGCAGTTACAGTTTCCCTTACAGGCAACACTACAGCCACAGTGGAGGAGCAGCGATCATGCCTGGCTGACGTCCGACAGATCTGTCCAATATGGTACCCACTCTTTTGTCCTGGTGTTCCATTCCCAGCCCCATTCACTGGGTTTTGGGATCTCTGGAGTCTTGGAGAGGGATTGCTTCCAGATACGCTTGATATGCTGAAATAAGGCATTCTTGGTTGGCGGGATGCAGTCCAGGGACCTTAAGCTATGAGAGAACATGAGCTTCCTTGCATCATTTACTAACTCTGCATTACAGTTCTTACTATACATGAGTACAGTCCAGCGCTCGAGATGTCGCATGTGAAGCGAGTCAAGTGTGAAGCTGTTCGGATCCTGAGTGATGGCGATCAGTGTGTCGGTGACCTCGGGATAAGCTATCCATGCATTCCATGCCGTCTTCTTACCGATTCCAAACATCGCTGATACTACGTCGCACCCTGTGATGGCATGGAAGAGGGGTAGCACTATGCAACGTTGAGGTCCCAGCAATTGCGAAATGTGATGGATTGGAATATCTTTGTATGATTTCCCTGTTCCGAATCCGACCCACAGTTCGGAGAGACCTAGCTCGTGGAAGATGTTGATGGTCAAAACCACTACGTCACTATCTACCGTCCTGGCATAGGCCTTAGTGTGACCCTGCATGGCAGCATGACGTAAGTGGAGCATCATCCTCGTGTCTGCTTCTTCTTGTTGGCATGGGGACAAGGCTGTTATGTCAGTTGCTTTGTTACTGAGCACAATGTCAGCCTTTGTTGATTCAACTGTGCTACTCCGAAGTTCCTGACCGATGAATTGGAATAGCTCATCTTTATTTTGGTTATCTTTGAGGAACTTCTGCCATTCGACTCCCTTGGGGATAGGTATCTTGGCAGAGACTCGTGTTCGACGACTTGAAGTCTCACCCCGCTTGGCACGAGTTTGTGACTTGAGACTCGCCTCTTGGTATGTGTCCCGGATTGCGTCCACTCTTGATGTATTTTCTGTCATCTGACTCTGCATGTATTGCAACAATTGCATCTGCGTTTATTCCCCAAAGATTCTGGCGCGCTGGAGTTTGATGATATGTATGACCGCGGCCATATCAAGAATAACCACTGTAGCTTCTTTTACTGCTTTAGAGCGGCCCGGAGCAGGCATGCCTGGTAGACAAGCTATAATATCTGACTTGGTTCCTTGACGCAGCTTACCTCGATCTGATAAAGACGGTGGTTCTCGCTGATTCTCATGCTTAAAGAATGCATTTATATCTGCATCAGAACGTGCTTGTAAGGACAAGAACAACTTGGTGACAAGAGCTGCATTCGCCTTAGCAGACCCCAGCTTGTCAGCACCCTTCTTTAGATCCGCTGGTGGTCTGTTTGAGAATGTGTACAGGTTGGTTTTTTTATTACGTCGGACAAGGGCTTGGAGGCTTCTTCGATTCTCTCAGTCACAAACTCTGTGAACATGTTTTTGCCGATGGTTGGAGCATTCTTGAGACAATCAACGATAGCGGGGTCCATGACCTCGCCAGTGTCCAAAGTGATTAGCTCCGAACTCGTCTCATTGAAGGGGTTTACTACTGTGCCCTCCTTCACAAGATCAAATGTTTGATGAACTTTTTCTGTTCAGCAACTGATGACTCTGGATACTCCAAACTTTCGTTGAAGGTTGAGGCAGAGAAACAGGCACATTCAAACTCATCAATGGCCCTTAGAACTTCAGGTTTGGAGAGCTCGATGACCTCCTTAGATTCCCGACTGCCCATATAGGCCATTTGCTCCACTATCTTCCTTCAGAAACTGGATGCTATGCTCTTGGCTCTGGTCAAGTGCCATCAGTGAAGACTTCTTGTCGCCACGTTGCACAACGAACTTTCCTGCCATAAACGCCTCATGGACTGATGGGTGGGTCTCTGGTAACCGCGCCATGTCCCTCAAGAAGACTGGCACCCAGCGGACATAGTGTGTGTGTGTGTGTGTGTGTGTGTGTGTGTGTGTGTGTGTGTGTGTGTGTGTGTGTGTGTGTGTGTGTGTGTGTGTGTGTGTGTGTGTGTGTGTGTGTGTGTGTGTGTGTGTCCAAAAAGCGAAAAACCATGGACAAATCTCAATGCATGCATTCAGAGTGAGCAACCAATCACCAAGTCGCTGACCCCGGACGAAGCGGCAGTTGATGAGTAGATACTCTCTCACTGACGTCCAGTAGTTTATTGTTGGCACATTGCTGATGAGCCGCTTCTCCCACATCTCCATGGGCTCATGTGGCCCATAACCATCGCGGCAGTAATGATCATATGTTTGTACTTTGAGTACATGGAGCCAGGCACGAGTGAGCTGGTATGCATACCGTGTACGCTTGACGTGCTTACCAGCTAGGAGAGACATTGCAATGCCAGTAGTGAAGATTCCGGCTAAAGAGAACATCCGGTCCCAGCTAGATCCTGTCAACAGCTTGCCACCGAAGTCTTGGGATGTCATCTCGATGTGTAGAAAGCCCATGACGCACACCATTTTAGATTCACTGACTTCGTTCGGGTAGGCCCACTGACATTTCTTCTGTTGTGCATAAAGAGGACAGTCACATTCTATAACTGGGACCTGACCAGGATTCACAAACTCTATCGCCTCCTTGATGACAAGCATTGCATGTTTCTGCATGGCCATAGTCGAGGCCTTATCATAGAAGATGGGGAACACTCCAACGGTGGCCCTCGGTCTGACATCTTCTTCGCGTTGGTTATGGGATAAGAACCCAGAGTAGGTCACTGGTGTGCTTTGAAGCACTCCATCTTTTTCAGTCAGGACTTTGTAGAGATGGTTGAGCCACGCTTCATCGGGAACTCCTGATCGGATATTTTCAGCGAATGTTGGCCTGGCTGTTCCATTTGGAATTGATGTAAGTGTTATGTCTCCAGCATACTCATCGATGTATGGCACACTTGCGAAATCAGAAGGAAGCTGGATCGTGGCAGCTTCAGGAGCATCCAGACTTAGAGGTGGGGTCCACCCCCATGTTGTCACGAGTCAGATGATTGGTTACGGATATGGCAGTACCATGGAGCTCAATGCGTCCAGATTCGTCAATGTTATCGACTCCGCCAGTAGCGAAGACTCCCCGCTTGATGTTTGAAGGCACAACGACTCCATCCTCAGCAAATCGTCTTGACACCGCTTGTGCGAGTCCCCTCCTGACATCCATTACCCGGTCATACGATACCGATATGCCAAGTGCATGGAATGTGCTGATGGTTCCTTTCCGGCGATCATGCGCATGTAATTTCAGTCCTACATACAGAGGAAATGGTGTCTCTCTCTCTCCTTCTTCTGATAGAGAGTCAGTGCGTTGCAAGATTGCTTTGTAGCATTGCTGTATATCAGCTGAGATATAGTGCAGGCAACTCGGATCCTGGCACTGTTGCTGCTTGGTCTTCTTCTACGTTCTCTTGAATTGATTTGGAACCTTGGAGTAAGACTTCTAGAAGGGTCAGAAGAGGCTTGGCAACTGGTTCGCTCAGACAACTTGAGTTGAATGATCCATCAAACGGCATCTGTTGCAGAAGAATATATCTGCGCAGCATGATACCAACATCAATGATTTTCTTAGCCTCATCTTCGGACACCTGAAGGTTAACATTCTGTGCCAATGCTGCGCCAATTACTTTCTTATGAGAGACGTAAACATCACGACCCTCTGGGTATTCTGACCAGTCCGGTTATAGCTTCTCTAATATAATTGTTCTTTGAATCTTTTCTGGTGCACGTAAACTCCGATCCAATCAGAGCCCAGTTGATTGAGACGACGATCATAGAGCTTCCTCTATTCAGCAAGCTTGAAGGTAGAATGATTGAACTCCACAAACGCGACAAGCTGAGCGATTACCAAAGGATCATAGGTGCATCCAACCGGAGAGCCTCTCTTAGCATGAGACGACTTCGACTTTGCAGCACGGGCATCATTCTTGAGCTTTGTATAACAAGATATGTGATAATGCACATCTCCAGCCTCTGCATCCTCTGCATTGATTGCAGTGTTCAATCGTGCATGAATCACCCAATTCCTGGATTCCACAGCCCATGTATTGAGGTTCTTGCCACAGTTTTCACTCCTAGCTCTGTAGATTTGCTCTTCGCTGTCATCTTGAAACTTCTCACAGCAGACGCATTGAACAGTGTTGCGGTCGAGACTCGCATTAAAGCTAGAACGAGTTTTTTTCGGACTAAAGGAACCCTCTTCACTATCCGATCCTTCCTTTGTTCTCTGTGCTATTGCTCGCTGCACAATATGAGAGCGGAATCGTCCTCGACATCCATTATGTTCATCGCTCATGATGATATCAAATATTCAATCGATATTTGTACTTGTCTCGGCACTGTCTCTATCCAGGTTTGTTAGATATAATTGTAATTGTGCCACATCAGGATAGAGACCTGAAATTATAATATTGAAACTATCATTGTATGAATAACATCGGACTGATAATGTTTTCCAAAAAAAAAATAGAGTAATAGCTTCATTCTTTCCTAAACAATTTCATGCAAAAACAGGTTACACCTAATGCATGAGCTGCAAAAAGATAAACAAACCAGAATTGAGTGCTGAGTACACACTACTAGATGACTGTCGGCTGTAGATGATAACAACATATAGATAATTATATATAATATGTCATTGTGATTCAGTTCCTGAGTCATGAAATTTTTATGCTATAAATATCACAAAAAACATATTTCACCTTGTAAATGACCTGAAAACAGGAAAATAGCATATGAAGTGGATTCATCTCCCCAATAAACATACAAATTGTGGTATTACACGTTGATGTAGTGCTGATAGAACCAAAGATAAGCCATTATCTAGTTCAGATCACCGGCTTCGGCGGCCATATTGGATTTTGCGCATACCGGCCACCAGGGGGCTACCTCAACTTGTATGCGGTGGTTTTTACCTAACACCATGCCAAATTGCAAAAACTTGTCACCAAGTGCGCAATTTGCATGAAAACCTGGATATTCCCTCCCCGCTATAGATAGTTTGCCATGTTTTAGGTTATGCTACCTCTATTTGATACTACACGTCTTACTACTACATTGTCCTTGTGGATCTAAAGCAATCCATACAATGTTGGACTTACCTCCGATTGAGGGTGCATCCTCCAGTAAGTGGAATCTGAAATCGTCGATAGTCTTTTCCACTCTTTCATGGTGTTGACTCTTAAACTTGTGTGAAAAGTCTAAAGAGGCATTCTTCAGTATTTTGCCATCTTGCTGTCGTGTGCTGTGGCCTACGTAACTACCGTTAATATTCGATCGTCTGCTGGCAGATTCACACAATCGTAACACCAGTAAGCTACGATAGGCGTCTGAAATATTCCGACCACGAAATTCTGTTAGAGTTTTCTCGACCGTCGAGAGGTAATATACACAAGGAACAACAACAAATTTCTGATTCCATATAAAGTACGTATCTACCATATTTCGTATATCTCTTCTGCCATGGACGATTTCCTTACATTTGGTTCCCTGACTGCTAAACTACGCAAGTAAACACCCGGAGAAGTAGAAAGCATAAAACGCGACAAATCCTAAATTGCCAATGAAAGTGAATTTCAAGAAAGGTAACGAGGCGAATGAAAAGAAATGTATGTGGCCGCTTACTTATACAAACGTACATACAAAGAGATGACGTTCCCCCATCCTTTAATCGGTCCCTAGTAAAGCTAACGTGCCCGTCTCCAATTTTGTCTCGTCCCATCTTGACAAAAATGTCCAGACAGTTGTTCTCATCTTGCGGACCATCCCTAACACATCAGAACAAAATCGTGTACTAATAAACGTTTAAAACAAAAATTGAAAGTCCTAAATAGGAAGCAACAATTTGTGTTATCTAGCAGGAAGAGGGTGGACAGGCGTGAGAACATACATGTCGTTGTAAATATGAAACACATCTCAGTAGAAGTGCACACGTTTGAGAGTACGACCCCATAAAGTATTATAACAGGGAATATATGCCGAAGCAATATCCTTTAAAAACGCAATTATTTCGATATTTGAAAGAAGATCAAAATGTTATTTTACGAAAAGATTTATTCGTTTCTCTTAAAGCAGAAATGTCTTTTTCTGCGTAAAAAAGCAATAATAAATTACAGAAGGGCATTTCTGGTCAAAGAAAGCAAATGTTACATAACATTATTATATACGGGAAGTTATTAGAATGATACTCGACATGTGCTCTTTAATTACGAATAAAATACCACACTGTAAAAGGGGAAAGCGTGTTCATAGTTGGATACGTCAGCAGAATCTACTATATAAATTACTTTTAAGAATAACCATTTGCTCATCTAAACATATTGGTTCACCCTAAGTTTAACTTACATCGCTATTTTGAACCTAGGTCAAGTTTCATGTGGCTTAGGTCCAAAGTATCGATTCCCGACTTGCTAATTATGAAACAAGTGTCACGTGATATATAAGGCCGATTTTCTAATATTATCAAGTAATATAGCAATCCTCGGCAGTTTCCTTCGCTGACTGTATAATGTATTCCTTTGCTAGGAAAATGTCATTTTGGAACATTTTCCCATGAGAATACAATAAAACAACGCCTTGTTCCTTATAACCCCAATAATTGGCCACCTGTGTGACGTTGTAGGTAATACATTTGACACCGCATGAATCAAAGTTCAAAAATGTATGAAGGACCCCAATAGCATAGGCAAACAAGACGAGATAAACACTCAACTCCGCTTCTCAGCACACGCGTACTGAGAGGCGGAGTTGAGTTTCAAGTAGGTTGATATGTACTTACGAGTAGGATTCGCATTTTGGCGTAGATGAGCAGAACTAAAGCAGCGAAGGCATATGGTATTCAGTCCGGATTAGTTCACAATTTACATCACACACATTTAACCACATCAACGTACATTGTACTATTCTAGGCATATCAATGCATTTTGTTTCTATTGGCAATATTATAAATAACCTCAATGTAGGCATACATTACATATGCATTGCAAATAAAACAGATGTTTTGTCAGCAATTATTTACACCACTACACGATGTGACACATTAAAAGAAGGGTTATGTGATTACCATACCTTGCTCCCTTTCGTTCTATCATGGCTCTCGTTCCTGTACATAGCCATGACATAGGTGCTACGTCTTATATGTTACCTTACGCATAGCCTGGTAATTAATCAAGAAAAAACTCCATCTAAAATGGTCATCAGAGAAGGGTGGAGATATGGAAAGAGTACGACAAAATTACTATTTGTTGAACGAATTTCTGATCGGCGGATTTAAATATCGACCATGATGATTATCTTCAATATGTGGATATTTACTTATGGTGTCATTCGCGACCTCTTTAGAGCAACCACATACAAGTCAAAAGTGATCTGATATTTCTGACAGATACATTACCCGCATCTTTTGACGATGTTTCAACAAATTACATTATGTCTGCTGCACTGCTGACTTACCAGATGTCTTCACAATGCCGCTGCATTCGTTTGCATTCCACGAATAAACAGCGGTGTCTACGTAAGTGCGTGTGCGCTTTTAAAATACACACCTCACCCACAGGTCAATCACCTGCTACTAGTCGCCCGCGGTAACCACTTATATAGTATGACTTTGTCAAGTTGATGCGTTAATTGCAATCTAGCCCACGCCTTCACAGGTCAAATTCCAGAGTCTCTTTCCGTATCAGTGATTGGAAAGCATGTTTCTTCTGTATCTACTGAAGTAGAAGCGATGGGAACGATAACAAAAGTATGTTTCTTCTGTGTCTACTGAAGTAGAAGCGATGGGAACGATAACAAAAGCATGTTTCTTCTGCATCTACTGAAGTAGAAGCGATGGGAACGACAACAAAAGTATTTTTCTTCTGTGTCTACTGAAGTAGAAGTGATGGGAACGATAACAAAAGCAGGTTTCTTCTGCATCTACTGAAGTAGAAGCGATGGGAACGATAACAAAAGCAGGTTTCTTCTGCATCTACTGAAGTAGAAGCGATGGGAACGATAACAAAAGCATGTTTCTTCTGCATCTACTGAAGTAGAAGCGATGGGAACGACAACAGAAGCATGTTTCTTCTGCATCTACTGAAGTAGAAGCGATGGGAACGATAACAAAAGCAGGTTTCTTCTGCATCTACTGAAGTAGAAGCGATGGGAACGATAACAAAAACATGTTTCTTCTGCATCTACTGAAGTAGAAGCGATGGGAACGATAACAAAAGCATGTTTCTTCTGCATCTACTGAAGTAGAAGCGATGGGAACGATAACAAAAGCAGGTTTCTTCTGCATCTACTGAAGTAGAAGCGATGGGAACGATAACAAAAGCAGGTTTCTTCTGCATCTACTGAAGTAGAAGTGATGGGAACGATAACAGAAGCATGTTTCTTCTGCATCTACTGAAGTAGAAGTGATGGGAACGATAACAAAAGCATGTTTCTTCTGCATCTACTGAAGTAGAAGCGATGGGAACGATAACAAAAGCAGGTTTCTTCTGCATCTACTGAAGTAGAAGCGATGGGAACGATAACAAAAGCAGGTTTCTTCTGCATCTACTGAAGTAGAAGTGATGGGAACGATAACAGAAGCATGTTTCTTCTGCATCTACTGAAGTAGAAGTGATGGGAACGATAACAGAAGCAGGTTTCTTCTGTATCTACTGAAGTAGAAGTGATGGGAACGACAACAGAAGCATGTTTCTTCTGCATCTACTGAAGTAGAAGTGATGGGAACGATAACAGAAGCATGTTTCTTCTGCATCTACTGAAGTAGAAGCGATGGGAACGATAACAAAAGCAGGTTTCTTCTGCATCTACTGAAGTAGAAGCGATGGGAACGATAACAAAAGCAGGTTTCTTCTGCATCTACTGAAGTAGAAGCGATGGGAACGATAACAAAAACATGTTTCTTCTGCATCTACTGAAGTAGAAGTGATGGGAACGATAACAAAAACATGTTTCTTCTGCATCTACTGAAGTAGAAGCGATGGGAACGATAACAAAAGCAGGTTTCTTCTGCATCTACTGAAGTAGAAGTGATGGGAACGATAACAAAAGCATGTTTCTTCTGCATCTACTGAAGTAGAAGTGATGGGAACGATAACAAAAGCAGGTTTCTTCTGCATCTACTGAAGTAGAAGCGATGGGGACGGAAACAAAAGCAGGTTTCTTCTGCATCTACTGAAGTAGAAGCGATGGGAACGATAACAAAAGCATTTTCTTCTGATCTACTGAAGTAGAAAAAATGGGAACGATAACAAAAGCAGGTTTCTTCTGCATCTACTGAAGTAGAAGTGATGGGAACGATAACAAAAGCAGGTTTCTTCTGCATCTACTGAAGTAGAAGTGATGGGAACGATAACAAAAGCAGGTTTCTTCTGCATCTACTGAAGTAGAAGTGATGGGAACGACAACAAAAGCATGTTTCTTCTGCATCTACTGAAGTAGAAGTGATGGGAGCGATAACAAAAGCATGTTTCTTCTGCATCTACTGAAGTAGAAGTGATGGGAACGATAACAAAAACATTTTTCTGCATCTACTGAAGTAGAAGCGATGGGGACGGAAACAAAAGCATGTTTCTTCTGCATCTACTGAAGTAGAAGTGATGGGAACGATAACAGAAGCAGGTTTCTTCTGTATCTACTGAAGTAGAAGTGATGGGAACGATAACAAAAGTATGTTTCTTCTGCATCTACTGAAGTAGGGGGGACGGAAACAAAAGCATGTTTCTTCTGCTCTACTGAAGTAGAAGTGATGGGAACGATAACAGAAGCAGGTTTCTTCTGTATCTACTGAAGTAGAAGTGATGGGAACGATAACAAAAGCATGTTTCTTCTGCATCTACTGAAGTAGAAGGATAGGAACGATAAAAAAAACATGTTTCTTTTTCATCTACTGAAGTAGAAGGATGGGAACGAAAACCCAAAAGCAGGTTTCTTTTGTATCTACTGAAGTAGAAGTGATGGGAACGATAACAAAAGCAGGTTTCTTCTGCATCTACTGAAGTAGAAGTGATGGGAACGATAATAGAAGTAGGTTTCTTCTGTATCTACTAAAGTAGAAGCGAGGGGAACGATAAAAAAAACATGTTTCTTCTGCTCTACTGAAGTAGAAGTGATGGGAACGATAAAAAAAACATGTTTCTTCTTCTAGAAGTAAAAATGGGAACGATAACAAAAGCAGGTTTCTTCTGCTCTACTGAAGTAGAAGTGATGGGAACGATAACAAAAGCATGTTTCTTCTGCATCTACTGAAGTAGAAGTGATGGGAACGATAACAAAAGCATGTTTCTTCTGCATCTACTGAAGTAGAAGGATGGGAACGATAACAGAAGCAGGTTTCTTCTGTATCTACTGAAGTAGAAGTGATGGGAACGATAACAAAAGCAGGTTTCTTCTGCATCTACTGAAGTAGAAGTGATGGGAACGATAACAGAAGCATGTTTCTTCTGCATCTACTGAAGTAGAAGTGATGGGAACGAAAAGGCAGGTTTCTTCTGCATCTACTGAAGTAGAAGTGATGGGAACGATAACAAAAGCAGGTTTCTTCTGCATCTACTGAAGTAGAAGTGATGGGAGCGATAACAAAAGCAGGTTTCTTCTGCATCTACTGAAGTAGAAGTGATGGGAACGATAACAAAAGCAGGTTTCTTCTGCATCTACTGAAGTAGAAGTGATGGGAACGACAACAAAAGCATGTTTCTTCTGCATCTACTGAAGTAGAAGTGATGGGAACGATAACAGAAGCAGGTTTCTTCTGTATCTACTGAAGTAGAAGCGATGGGAACGATAACAAAAGCATGTTTCTTCTGCGTCTACTGAAGTAGAAGTGATGGGAACGATAACAAAAGCATGTTTCTTCTGCGTCTACTGAAGTAGAAGCGATGGGAACGATAACAAAAGCAGGTTTCTTCTGCGTCTACTGAAGTAGAAGTGATGGGAACGATAACAAAAGCATGTTTCTTCTGCATCTACTGAAGTAGAAGTGATGGGAACGAAAACAAAAGCATGTTTCTTCTGCATCTACTGAAGTAGAAGTGATGGGAACGATAACAAAAGCATGTTTCTTCTGCATCTACTGAAGTAGAAGTGATGGGAACGATAACCGAAGCAGGTTTCTTTTGTATCTACTGAAGTAGAAGTGATGGGAACGATAACAAAAGCAGGTTTCTTCTGCATCTACTGAAGTAGAAGTGATGGGAACGATAAAAAAGAGGTTTCTTCTGATCTACTGAAGTAGAAGCGATGGGAACGATAACAAAAGCATGTTTTTTTGCGTCTACTGAAGTAGAAGTGATGGGAACGATAACAAAAGCATGTTTCTTCTGCGTCTACTGAAGTAGAAGTGATGGGAACGATAACAAAAGCAGGTTTCTTCTGCATCTACTGAAGTAGAAGTGATGGGAACGATAACAAAAGCATGTTTCTTCTGCATCTACTGAAGTAGAAGTGATGGGAACGGAAACAAAAGCATGTTTCTTCTGCATCTACTGAAGTAGAAGTGATGGGAACGATAACAGAAGCAGGTTTCTTCTGTATCTACTGAAGAAGAAGTGATGGGAACGATAACAAAAGCAGGTTTCTTCTGCATCTACTGAAGTAGAAGTGATGGGAACGATAACAAAAGCATGTTTCTTCTGCATCTACTGAAGTAGAAGTGATGGGAACGATAACAGAAGCAGGTTTCTTCTGCATCTACTGAAGTAGAAGTGATGGGAACGATAACAAAAGCAGGTTTCTTCTGCATCTACTGAAGTAGAAGTGATGGGAACGATAACAAAAACAGGTTTCTTCTGCATCTACTGAAGTAGAAGTGATGGGAACGATAACAAAAACAGGTTTCTTCTGCATCTACTGAAGTAGAAGTGATGGGAACGATAACAAAAACAGGTTTCTTCTGCATCTACTGAAGTAGAAGTGATGGGAACGATAACAAAAGCATGTTTCTTCTGCATCTACTGAAGTAGAAGTGATGGGAGCGATAACAAAAACATGTTTCTTCTGCATCTACTGAAGTAGAAGTGAGGGGAAAAACAAAAGCATGTTTCTTCTGCATCTACTGAAGTAGAAGCGATGGGGACGGAAAAAAAAGCTTTTTCTTTCATCTACTAAGTAGAAGTGATGGGAACAAAATAACAGAAGCAGGTTTCTTTTTATTACTGAAGTAGAAGTGATGGGAACGATAACAAAAGTATGTTTCTTCTGCATCTACTGAAGTAGAAGCGATGGGGACGGAAACAAAAGCATGTTTCTTCTGCGTCTACTGAAGTAGAAGTGATGGGAACGATAACAGAAGCAGGTTTCTTCTGTATCTACTGAAGTAGAAGTGATGGGAACGATAACAAAAGCATGTTTCTTCTGCATCTACTGAAGTAGAAGTGATGGGAACGATAACAAAAGCATGTTTCTTCTGCATCTACTGAAGTAGAAGTGATGGGAACGATAACAAAAGCATGTTTCTTCTGCATCTACTGAAGTAGAAGTGATGGGAACGATAACAAAAGCAGGTTTCTTCTGCATCTACTGAAGTAGAAGTGATGGGAACGATAATAGAAGTAGGTTTCTTCTGTATCTACTGAAGTAGAAGCGATGGGAACGATAACAAAAGCATGTTTCTTCTGCGTCTACTGAAGTAGAAGTGATGGGAACGATAACAAAAGCATGTTTCTTCTGCGTCTACTGAAGTAGAAGCGATGGGAACGATAACAAAAGCAGGTTTCTTCTGCGTCTACTGAAGTAGAAGTGATGGGAACGATAACAAAAGCATGTTTCTTCTGCATCTACTGAAGTAGAAGTGATGGGAACGATAATAGAAGTAGGTTTCTTCTGTATCTACTGAAGTAGAAGCGATGGGAACGATAACAAAAGCATGTTTCTTCTGCGTCTACTGAAGTAGAAGTGATGGGAACGATAACAAAAGCATGTTTCTTCTGCGTCTACTGAAGTAGAAGCGATGGGAACGATAACAAAAGCAGGTTTCTTCTGCATCTACTGAAGTAGAAGTGATGGGAACGATAACAAAAGCAGGTTTCTTCTGCATCTACTGAAGTAGAAGCGGGGGGGAAGGGAAAAAAAAACATGTTTCTTCTGCATCTACTGAAGTAGAAGTGATGGGAACGATAACAGAAGCAGGTTTCTTCTGTATCTACTGAAGTAGAAATGATGGGAACGATAACAAAAGTATGTTTCTTCTGCATCTACTGAAGTAGAAGCGATGGGGACGGAAACAAAAGCATGTTTCTTCTGCGTCTACTGAAGTAGAAGTGATGGGAACGATAACAGAAGCAGGTTTCTTCTGTATCTACTGAAGTAGAAGTGATGGGAACGATAACAAAAGCATGTTTCTTCTGCATCTACTGAAGTAGAAGTGATGGGAACGATAACAAAAGCATGTTTCTTCTGCATCTACTGAAGTAGAAGTGATGGGAACGATAACCGAAGCAGGTTTCTTTTGTATCTACTGAAGTAGAAGTGATGGGAACGATAACAAAAGCAGGTTTCTTCTGCATCTACTGAAGTAGAAGTGATGGGAACGATAATAGAAGTAGGTTTCTTCTGTATCTACTGATGTAGAAGCGATGGGAACGATAACAAAAGCATGTTTCTTCTGCGTCTACTGAAGTAGAAGTGATGGGAACGATAACAAAAGCATGTTTCTTCTGCGTCTACTGAAGTAGAAGCGATGGGAACGATAACAAAAGCAGGTTTCTTCTGCGTCTACTGAAGTAGAAGTGATGGGAACGATAACAAAAGCATGTTTCTTCTGCATCTACTGAAGTAGAAGTGATGGGAACGATA
>JAODUO010000249.1:462500-470000 GCA_025642075.2 Ridgeia piscesae | reverse complement strand
TGTTTGTGTTTGTGTTTGTGTTTGTTTTTGTGTTTGTGTTTGTGTTTGTGTTTGTGTTTGTGTTTGTGTTTGTGTTTGTGTTTGTGTTTTGTTTGTGTTTGTGTTTGTGTTTGTGTTTGTGTTTGTGTTTGTGTTTGTGTTTGTGTTTGTGTTTGTGTTTGTGTTTGTGTTTGTGTTTGTGTTTGTGTTTGTGTTTGTGTTTGTGTTTGTGTTTGTGTTTGTGTTTGTGTTTGTGTTTGTGTTTGTGTTTGTGTTTGTGTTTGTGTTTGTGTTTGTGTTTGTGTTTGTGTTTGTGTTTGTGTTTGTGTTTGTGTTTGTGTTTGTGTTTGTGTTTGTGTTTGTGTTTGTTTTGTTTTGTTTTGTGTTTGTGTTTGTTTTTGTGTTTGTGTTTGTGTTTGTGTTTGTGTTTGTGTTTGTGTTTGTGTTTGTGTTTGTGTTTGTGTTTGTGTTTGTGTTTGTGTTTGTGTTTGTGTTTGTGTTTTTTTTGTGTTTGTGTTTGTGTTTGTTTTGTTTTTTTTTTTGTTTTGTGTTTTGTTTTTTTTTTTTGTGTTTGTGTTTGTGTTTGTGTTTGTGTTTTGTTTGTTTTTGTTTTGTTTTTTTGTGTTTGTGTTTGTGTTTGTGTTTGTGTTTGTGTTTGTGTTTGTGTTTGTGTTTGTGTTTGTGTTTGTGTTTGTGTTTGTGTTTGTGTTTGTGTTTGTGTTTGTGTTTGTGTTTGTTTTGTTTTGTTTTGTGTTTGTGTTTGTGTTTGTGTTTGTGTTTGTGTTTGTGTTTGTGTTTGTGTTTGTTTTTGTGTTTGTGTTTGTGTTTGTGTTTGTGTTTGTTTTGTGTTTGTGTTTGTGTTTGTGTTTGTGTTTGTGTTTGTGTTTGTGTTTGTGTTTGTGTTTGTGTTTGTGTTTGTGTTTGTGTTTGTGTTTGTGTTTGTGTTTGTGTTTGTTTTTGTTTTTGTGTTTGTGTTTGTTTGTGTTTGTGTTTTGTTTGTGTTTGTGTTTGTGTTTGTGTTTGTGTTTGTGTTTGTGTTTGTGTTTGTGTTTGTGTTTGTGTTTGTGTTTGTGTTTGTGTTTGTGTTTGTGTTTTGTTTGTGTTTGTTTTGTGTTTGTGTTTGTGTTTGTGTTTGTGTTTGTGTTTGTGTTTGTGTTTGTGTTTGTGTTTGTGTTTGTGTTTGTGTTTGTGTTTGTGTTTGTGTTTGTGTTTGTTTTTGTGTTTGTGTTTGTGTTTTGTTTGTGTTTGTGTTTTTTTGTGTTTGTGTTTGTGTTTGTGTTTTGTTTGTTTTTGTGTTTGTGTTTGTGTTTGTGTTTGTGTTTGTGTTTGTGTTTGTGTTTGTGTTTGTGTTTGTGTTTGTGTTTGTGTTTGTGTTTTGTTTTGTGTTTGTGTTTGTGTTTGTGTTTGTGTTTGTTTTTTTTTTTGTGTTTGTGTTTGTGTTTGTGTTTGTGTTTGTGTTTGTGTTTGTGTTTGTTTTGTTTTGTTTTGTGTTTGTGTTTGTGTTTGTGTTTGTGTTTGTGTTTGTGTTTGTGTTTGTGTTTGTGTTTGTGCGTGTGTTGGTGTGCCGTTGTTGTTGTCCTTTATTTTAATTTTAGTGTCCTAAGCTTTTTCCCCTGGTAACAAACAGAGTTTATACATTGGCGCTTTCGGATTTAAATTGTTTCGGGCGGCTCAATCTTTTTTGAGGTCACAAAATCAATATAAAACTGGTGTTCTGACCCTGACTATTTGTTGCCAGAAATGGACCTCCGCTGCAGATCAATAATTAAACGATGTTTACGGCCCCCTCTGCTACTAGGCAAAAGCCAGTAATTACGCTATCAACCATTTTCAGCAGCCAACAGTGTTGTTAAGATTGACCATCGTCACGGGCCAGTCATTGCGGCAATAAGGTTCTTAAGCAAGTGAGGCGGACAAAAATAGTTGACATATCCATCATATCAGCAGTTCCTTGTCAAACAAACATTCCTTCAGACAATAAAATGGATGCCGAACATTTAGCGCGTTCGTGCATTTTATCGTATATTTTGTTATGATTCTTACTTCAGAAATTCCTTTGACATAAAAAAACAGTAGGACAAATTGCTAAAGCGACATATATACGCAGTAATGTTTGGTAAATGAGATGTCATTCCACGTTAGTCATTTAAATCACATATAAAAACGATAACAGCATTACTGGCAAAGCTAGCTTCTTTTGAGTAGATGTTTAGGCTGATGTAGCGCCATCGGAATGTTTGACATACAATTGTGTGAATAATAAGCCTTTGTTGTTGTTACGGCAGTGACATTTATCAACTACACGTTGTTACGGCCGTAACATTTATCGACTAGACGTTGTTACAACCGTGATATTTATCGACTACACGTTGTTACGACCGTGACATGTATCGCCTACACGTTGTTACGGCCGTGACATGTATCGACTACACTTTGTTACGGCCGTGACATGTATCGACTACACGTTGTTACGACCGTGACATGTATCGACTACACGTTGTTACGGCCGTGACATTTATCGACTACACGTTTTACGCCTGACATGTATCGACTACACGTTTTACGGCCTGACATGTATCGACTACACGTTTTACGCCTGACATTATCGACTACACGTTGTTACGACCGTGACAAAAACTACACGTTTTACGGCCTGACATTTATCGACTACACGTTGTTACGACCGTGACATGTATCGACTACACGTTATTACGGCCATGACATTTATCGACTACACGTTGTTACGACCGTGACATATATCGACTACACGTTGTTACGGCCGTGGCATTTGTCGAATATATGTGACATGTGATTTGTCCGAACCTATCACAACACTATATTGATCAACCGTCGTCAAGGATTACAATGAGCGGTTCACGCCTCCGCTGTTCACACGTCTCCACAGGAGCTCGGCCGGCGGGACACAAGCGCACACTGCTGTCGTCGTTCTCTCGGTCGTCGGGGACATCTGACGGACGCACAAGGTGAGACGTTTAGCATAAAACGACTATTTTATTTAGGTTTTAATTTGTTATTTAATAATATATTGTATGGCAATAACACATTATTTGAGGGCATAGTGCTTGCGAAATTGTGTGTTGCTACTTGACTAAGCTCACAACAATGTTTGCAATTTGAAAGTTTCCACCGCGCGACATGTTCGAATGGTAAACATTCCACATGATGGTCACCAACAGCATGTAATCGTCACCTTGTGAGGTCCACCTATATTGCAAATTGTTATCCCTTCGGTTCTCCAATAACACGCAACTATCACCATTCGAGGTACACAAATAACATGTAACTGTCACCCATGAGGTACACCAGTAAATCGTAACTGTCACCACATGAGGTTCACATATAACACGTAACTGTCACCGTTTAAGGTTCACCAAGTTCGAACCGGTGTCCTTCCGATTGTAAAAGCGAGCACAAAACGAACGCCTTTACCAACTGAGCTATGCAGACCAGCGGGATTCAGGTCCCGGATGGAACATGTGACGTCAGTGTTATAACTCCTCCTTCATACATCGGCATACTACTGATATTAATATACAATATACCATTTCTGTCTGAAGCTAAATGTTTGTAATGTATGTGTCGTAGCGTGGATCTTCTGTGGGCTACAATCGATACAACTACTTATAAATGTTTGTAATGTATGTGTCGTAGCGTGGATCTTCTGTGGGCTACAATCGATACAACTACTTATAAATGTTTGTAATGTATGTGTCGTAGCGTGGATTATCTTCTGTGGGCTACAATCGATACAACTACTTATAAATGTTTGTAATGTATGTGTCGTAGCGTGGATTATCTTCTGTGGGCTACAATCGATACAACTACTTATAAATGTTTGTAATGTATGTGTCGTAGCGTGGATCTTCTGTGGGCTACAATCGATACAACTACTTATAAATGTTTGTAATGTATGTGTCGTAGCGTGGATTATCTTCTGTGGGCTACAATCGATACAACTACTTATAAATGTTTGTAATGTATGTGTCGTAGCGTGGATTATCTTCTGTGGGCTACAATCGATACAACTACTTATAAATGTTTGTAATGTATGTGTCGTAGCGTGGATCTTCTGTGGGCTACAATCGATACAACTACTTATAAATGTTTGTAATGTATGTGTCGTAGCGTGGATTATCTTCTGTGGGCTACAATCGATACAACTACTTATAAATGTTTGTAATGTATGTGTCGTAGCGTGGATTATCTTCTGTGGGCTACAATCGATACAACTACTTATAAATGTTTGTAATGTATGTGTCGTAGCGTGGATCTTCTGTGGGCTACAATCGATACAACTACTTATAAATGTTTGTAATGTATGTGTCGTAGCGTGGATTATCTTCTGTGGGCTACAATCGATACAACTACTTATAAATGTTTGTAATGTATGTGTCGTAGCGTGGATTATCTTCTGTGGGCTACAATCGATACAACTACTTATAAATGTTTGTAATGTATGTGTCGTAGCGTGGATTATCTTCTGTGGGCTACAATCGATACAACTACTTATAAATGTTTGTAATGTATGTGTCGTAGCGTGGATCTTCTGTGGGCTACAATCGATACAACTACTTATAAATGTTTGTAATGTATGTGTCGTAGCGTGGATTATCTTCTGTGGGCTACAATCGATACAACTACTTATAAATGTTTGTAATGTATGTGTCGTAGCGTGGATTATCTTCTGTGGGCTACAATCGATACAACTACTTATAAATGTTTGTAATGTATGTGTCGTAGCGTGGTTTACTTCTGTGGGCTACAATCGATACAACTACTTATAAATGTTTGTAATGTATGTGTCGTAGCGTGGATTATCTTCTGTGGGCTACAATCGATACAACTACTTATAAATGTTTGTAATGTATGTGTCGTAGCGTGGATTATCTTCTGTGGGCTACAATCGATACAACTACTTATAAATGTTTGTAATGTATGTGTCGTAGCGTGGTTTTCTTCTGTGGGCTACAATCGATACAACTACTTATAAATGTTTGTAATGTATGTGTCGTAGCGTGGATTATCTTCTGTGGGCTACAATCGATACAACTACTTATAAATGTTTGTAATGTATGTGTCGTAGCGTGGATTATCTTCTGTGGGCTACAATCGATACAACTACTTATAAATGTTTGTAATGTATGTGTCGTAGCGTGGATCTTCTGTGGGCTACAATCGATACAACTACTTATAAATGTTTGTAATGTATGTGTCGTAGCGTGGATTATCTTCTGTGGGCTACAATCGATACAACTACTTATAAATGTTTGTAATGTATGTGTCGTAGCGTGGATTATCTTCTGTGGGCTACAATCGATACAACTACTTATAAATGTTTGTAATGTATGTGTCGTAGCGTGGATTATCTTCTGTGGGCTACAATCGATACAACTACTTATAAATGTTTGTAATGTATGTGTCGTAGCGTGGATTATCTTCTGTGGGCTACAATCGATACAACTACTTATAAATGTTTGTAATGTATGTGTCGTAGCGTGGATTATCTTCTGTGGGCTACAATCGATACAACTACTAATAAATCTTTGTAATGTATGTGTCGTAGCGTGGATTATCTTCTGTGGGCTACAATCGATACAACTACTTATAAATGTTTGTAATGTATGTGTCGTAGCGGGGATCTTCTGTGGGCTACAATCGATACAACTACTTATAAATGTTTGTAATGTATGTGTCGTAGCGTGGATTATCTTCTGTGGGCTACAATCGATACAACTACTAATAAATCTTTGTAATGTATGTGTCGTAGCGTGGATTATCTTCCGTGGGCTACAATCGATACAACTACTTATACAACGAGCCGAGGACGGTGGCGAACCCGAGGCCTCCGCGAAACCTCTGGCTTCAATTTTGTAAACAAAATTCATTCGTGTGGAACCGTAAGATAAATACTACGTGTTCTCTGTGATGACTAGTGTTTGTATTACATCGGAATATCGCACTGGAATTTATTATGATGCACGTTTCGATCCAAAAACTATCCTTGTAAACATGCTCTGAATACGTAGAAAGGGTCCGCCTGTCATCTGTGACGTCACGATACCAGGTTATCGCCTTGCTAATTAACGTTCAGCTTTCTGTGGGAATCGCTATGCTGACGCGCTTAAAACCGCATTTTTGCTACAAATGTATTTTTTTAATGTTGTCGAATGTTACATACATACTTAATCTTTAGCTATACATTGAAAACGTTTCCTGTAAGCCTTGTTTCTATTCCCTTTAAGAAAAAATTCATATACATTCAATAGTACATTTCCAGAACGTTCTATCTGTATCCAAATCAACGGCATTTCGAAGATCGTCCACAGTCTGTTGCTAGAGCATCATTAATAAATCAGAATTGACTGGTCTTTGTTGTATGATTACTTATTTAAAATGTTGACATTGTGGTTTGACATTCTGGTGACCGTGCGACTGCAATACTGACCCAAGCCACCCTGACAAAGATTGGAGTATGTAATAGTTGGTAACCTTTTGACTAAATAAGGACATTATACTAAAAACGCCATTTCTTGTCTATTAGATATCCAATGTAGTTTCAGGTCTATAAAAAAAGTCAACTCCGACGAAGCCCGATAATTTTCAAGAAGAAAGTACCCGTCTACTGAAAACACAGGATATGAATGCGTGTGCGTTTGTCGATATATTTCGCGAAAGATAAATTGAAAAATATCTTGGTCATCATATAAATGAGACTTGATTGACCAAATAAACTAACCAGTGCCTTACCAATTAAAAGAATTACTTAAAATAATATATTACCCATTACGCCTAATTGACATACAGAATCATTTGTGAGGATCCACATATAAAACTCATTTTACGGAGTTATTCATTATGCAAAATAAAATCGTTCGTTCCATATTTAAAATATATAACCGGCACCCTGTCTTTATGTAACAACATTTATTAAAATTGCATGATATATATATATATTCGAAATTTTATTTGAAGCGTTCATGTTTATGTACATTTATGGGAATCTACCATATTCGTTATCCGATATTTTTATATTTACATATGATATACACATTCACGAAACTAAACAATCATCACAGATACGCCCTTTTGCCAATTATGCAGTCAGATCTTCAAACAGTTTGATATATAAAGGTCCGGTAATCTGGAATGCAATTCCAACCATCATTCAGAAAAACAATAGCCTAAAAGGTTTTGTATTGTAATTAAAACCGTCCGTGGTAAGTCGATATGAAGATCTACCAGAACATTTTCTTCGATATGAAACATATCGCCGAGCCTTAATGCAACCATAAAACACCTGTTCACATGTGTCATTACTGTCCAGTTATCACTGGTAGTGACGTCATCATATGATTGCTATTCAATGTATGTGTACAGTTGTTGTGTGATGACATTGTTGTTTTACTTCTCATACCTCGTCTACTGTAGAAATGTAAGAAATTTGATTTAGACTGCGCATACAGTCATTGCGGAGTTGATAGCGAACAGTTTTCTGAATAA
>JAODUO010000249.1:427500-447500 GCA_025642075.2 Ridgeia piscesae | reverse complement strand
AGGAAGGTATGCAGGTACAGCAGAAGGCACAAGGTACAGAGGCAGGCATGGGGACTGAGGCATAAGGCATGCGGATACAAGGTATACATGGGCATGGGCATGGGCACAAAGTGATGCGCACAAAAGGTACAAAAGAAAAGGTGGTATAAGGCAGGAAGGTGAAGAAGGCAGAAGGTGCATGGCAAGGCAGGGCATGGAAAGGCATGGCACAGGTGGTATGCAAAGGTGGCAGGCGCAAGGTTGCAGAAAGGCAGGTTGCAGAAGGTGGTGGTATGGCAAGGCAGGAAAGGCAGAAAGGTGGCAAAGGTGGTGGCATGGTGGTGGTGGCAAGGCAGGAGAAGGCAGGCAGAAGAAGGACGACGCCCGGGGTGGGTGCCGGCGGCGCGCGCGCGCGCGCGCGGCGCCGCGCGCTCGCGCGCACGCGCGCGCGCGCCGCGCGGGCGTCGCAACAAGGCCGCAAGGCACGCGCGCCGCAAGCGCCGCGTCGCAAGCGTCGCACACGCGCGCGTCGCGCGCCGCGCAAGGCCGCGTCACGGCGCGCCGCGCGCGCTGCACGCTGCGCGTCGCGCGCGTCGCGCGCGCGCGCGCCACGCGGGGCGTCGTCGCACGCGCAAGGCGTCGCCAGCAAGTCGCACGCGCGGCGCGCGTCGGCACACGCGCAAGGCTGCAGCACGCGCGTCGCGCGTCGCGCGCGCGCGTCGCAAGGCCGCGCGCAGCCAGCGGGTCGCAAGGTCGCGCGTCGCCGCGCCACGCAAGCGCAAGGCTCACAAGGTCACACACAAGTCGAAGGTCGCGGCACACGCAGCACATAAGGTCGCGCAAGGTCACACAAGGCACAGCAGCGGCATGGCTACAGCAAGGCAGGCTGCGGCGGCGTCGGCAGCGCGCTGCGGCAAGGTCGCGGCAAGGCCGCAGGCGTCGCTACGCCAAGGCGCTGGCAGCCATGCGTCGCGCGCTCACAAGGCGTCGCCATGCGTCGCATGGTCACAAGGGTCACAAGGTCGCACACACAAGGTCACATATTGCAGGCGCACAGGGCACACACACACAGGTCATGGCATGTCACATAAGGCTGGCACGGCATACGCAAGGCAGGCAATGGTGGTACGCAGCACGCGCCACGCAAGGCTATAAGGCAGCCGCAGAACACACGGGCATACGCAGGCAACATATGAAGGCAGCGCACAGCAGGCACGCACATATACACACATGATGGTCGCGCTGGTCGTTGAAGCATACGGCCCGTGTGTGCGTGTGTGCGTGTGTGCGTGTGTGCGTGTGTGCGTGTGTGCGTGTGTGCGTGTGTGCGTGTGGGCGTGGGCGTGTGTGCGTGTGTGCGTGTGTGTGTGGGCGTGGGCGTGTGGGCGTGTGGGGCGTGTGGGGCGTGTGGGGCGTGTGGGGCGTGTGGGGCGTGTGGGGCGTGTGGGGCGTGTGGGGCGTGTGGGCGTGTGGCCGTGTGGCCGTGTGGGCGTGTGGGCGTGTTGGCGTGTTGGCGTGTGGGCGTGTGGCCGTGTGTGCGTGTGTGCGTGTGTGTGTGTGCGCGTGTGCGCGTGTGCGCGTGTGCGCGTGTGCGCGTGTGTGTGTGCGTGTGGTGTGGGTGTGCGTGTGCGTGTGTGGGTGTGTGCGTGTGTGGGTGTGTGCCTGTGGCGTGTGTGTGTGAATGTGTATTTGAGTATGTGTATATGCATGTATACAATATATATATATATATATATATATATATATATTCTGGTGCCCAAAAGGGTTTCTTCTGCATCAGTAACAGAATGGCCATGTTGCAGGCTATCGTCAGATCAAATGTTCTGATTACGATGGACAATATCGCAAGGCAATCATTCAGTTGACTCGTGTACCTTATTTCCTGATGATCGTCCAAGACGTCTTCTACTGGACACAAGAAGGCCGTCCAAACAGGTAATGTACTAGCCAGCCACGTTATTTGTGTTACACTTGTCTTGAAATATGTTGCATATTAAGTAGATGACGAAACTGGCAGTGTAACCTTTGTCTTGGAGGTTTTGGAAATATTCCTATTGAAGTGTTGCATGTTTGTTGCAAACGCCTGGTTATATGTGAAAGTTAACTGGCAGTGTAACCTTTGTCTTGAAGGTTTTGGAAATATTCCTACTGAAGTGTAACTTTTGTCTTGGAGGTTTTGGAAATATTCCTACTGAAGTGTAACCTTTGTCTTTGAGGTTTTTTAAATATTCCCATTGAAGTGTTGCATGTTTGTTGCAAACGCCTGGTTATATGTTGAAGTTAACTGGCAGTGTAACCTTTGTCTTGGAGGTTTTGAAAATATTCCCATTGAAGTGTTGCATGTTTGTTCCAAACGCATGGTTATATTTTGAAGTTTACTGGCAGTGTAACCTTTGTCTTGGAGGTTTTGAAAATATCCTACTGAAGTGTTACCTTTGTCTTGGAGGTTTTGAAAATATTCCCATTGAAGTGTTGCATGTTTGTTCCAAACGCATGGTTATATTTTGAAGTTAACTGGCAGTGTAACCTTTGTCTTGGAGGTTTTGAAAATATTCCCATTGAAGTGTTGCATGTTTGTTCCAAACGCATGGTTATATTTTGAAGTTAACTGGCAGTGTAACCTTTGTCTTGGAGGTTTTGAAAATATTCCCATTGAAGTGTTGTATGTTTGTTGCAAACGCCTGGTTATATGTTGAAGTTAACTGGCAGTGTAACCTTTGTCTTGGAGGTTTTGAAAATATTCCCATTGAAGTGTTGCATGTTTGTTGCAAACGCATGGTTATATTTTGAAGTTAACTGGCAGTGTAACCTTTGTCTTGGAGGTTTTGGAAATATTCCTATTGAAGTGTTGCATGTTTGTTGCAAACGCCTGGTTATATGTTGAAGTTAACTGGCAGTGTAGCCTTTGTCTTGGAGGTTTTGAAAATATTCCTATTGAAGTGTCCTTTTTTGGGAGGTTTTGGGAAAATTTCCTCTGAATTTGCAAGTTTTTGAAACCCTGGTTATATGTTGAAGTTTACTGGCAGTGTAACCTTTGTCTTGGAGGTTTTGGAAATATTCCTACTGAAGTGTAACCTTTGTCTTGGAGGTTTTGGAAATATTTCTATTGAAGTGTTGCTGTTTTAAATAGTGTTCCTTTCCATGGATTCATCGAGTAAACAAAATCAGTAAGAGTAGTACATGTTGACACAAATAAAATGTGTTGCATGTGGAGGCACACTTTTTTCAATGGCCACGTATATTTAGCGTTATTTTATTCCAGTCATGTTCTCCGATTTGTGCTTCATCTTCCGGATTGTCGTGTACGTTTCCTGTTTTAAATCCTCCATAAGTATCTTTCCTCAAGAACAACAATCTTTTTCTGATATATGTATCCTCGAAATATATGTATTCCGAAATGCAAATGTCAATAACTCCATTCCAAAATGCTGTCTACATTTACGTTCTTGTGTCGTTTAGTTTCTTGTCAATTTATAGTCTTTTATTGATTATTTCACAAGCTTCCTCAGTCAAATTGAACGTCTTCTAGTGGAGCAGATAACAAGGTCAATCGTTCAAATGATGATACAAGCATGAAACTTGGCAGGAATATTTATGTTATGTAACTTTATGAGAAAAAAGTGCTAGCCACATGAAATTCCAAGATGGCGGCCATTTTCCAAGATTGCCGCCAGATGACCACCCAATAGATGACATTTCCTGATAACTTTGGATAGATCTGTCCAATTCAGTAGGTCATGGTGGCGATTTATATGTTTTCAACACTGGCGAAACCGATTATGATATCAAAACAAATGTATTCACAAATACTGATGCAATATCGCATGACATAATTGTTCTGTTTTTACCAATAATTCTGGGCCATGCCTTGACACTCCGTGTGTTAACGATTGAATGTGGCTTTGTCGTATTTCTAGTGTTGGAGCGTACTGGAATGATGGACAAACGGAGTCTGACGTTGAACTGCAGCAAGCACGGGGCATTGCGTTGCTGCCAATGGGTTGTTCAAGTATGTAACCCCAAAGAAGAAAACTCATTTATACTCCAAGTAATTGTCATACACCTAACATAACGGCAGCATTCACCTGTCTTCAAGAATATTTGGGTACTGATTGATTGTATATCTACATATATGTGTGTAACTGTGTATTACGGCATGGCAATATAACGTGCACCAGCTGGCATGAGTCTAGTAGGGTTCTAATATGTAAAAGTCAACACGTGTGAGCGGGAGTAAAAATCGTGCACACAACAACAATAAGATAATGTCAACAAGCTTTATAAAACTGAGTAACAAAAAAGTGATAAACCCCAAAACCCGCTGTAGCAAAAGCACTGCAAAACAATTATAAGTTCGTAACCTAAGCTACATTAAAACGAAATATTTCAAAGAATTTCCCAATTATCCAGCAACCCCTTTTTATCCAGACGAAGTTTTATCAAACAGTCAAACCTTAAACGCCAGGCGCTACCTAATGAAACCCTTGTAACCAACCACACACAGTACAATGTGGAACCGGAAAAAAGAAGTATTTGTGAATTTGAGTTTTTAAGAAAATTTGGATATATATATAATATATATATATATATATATATATATATATATATATATATATATATATATATATATATATATATATATATATATATAAGAGGGAAAGTAGATAGGACATAGGACTAGCTTACAAATGAAACCAAGATCGTCGAGAGCAGACGAACCGTTTTGTGATGTTACGTTATTTCCTTTAGGCCGCTCCCTGCCCAGTGATGTCCTTTGGAGCGTGGGAGCAGACAGCACACTGTTGTTTGAGGTGAAAAGCTGCAGTCGCGTTGAGGTTCGACTAGTGAACGCCCTCGCCGAGTTAGTCTATCGTCTGGTGTTCGCCAATTCCTTAAACGAGTCCAACAACATCGCCATAGTGGCGACCGGAACCAGCGCCAGTGTCGTGTCTCAGCTCACGCAGGACTGCAGAGAAAAGAGACAATTCTGGGTGACTTGGACAGGTGACGTCATTTCTGGTGGAGTCGGGCTGAATCCCGGAGAGGCGGAAGTGTTGCGACTGGCAGATCGAAGGGATGCGAAGTTGAAGGAGATCGCAAAAGCGCTGATGTCGACGAGCCCCGTTGATGAAACCGCCCGTTTCGTGATATACCCACGTACGTTACTGTTTACATTATGTCTTTGCCATGGTTGTTCTGTTTCTATAGACAGTAACACGTTATTTTTAGACCTTCTGATAACCTTAACACGCTATTATATATTATCTGATAGCAAGCCAATACTAGCTTACCTATATATAGGCATTCGTTCTTTTCGACAATAATTATGCTGACATGAATAGTCCACACAATTTACGGTCAATCGAATGAATTCATCATCCACGTGCAAAGCCTGTCGTTCTCCCTCAGTTGGGATAATTATTACGAAAGCCCAATGGTAAATTTATAAATCATTGGATACGATACCGAGATAAGCAGGAAAATCCATTAATTTGCATTCATTCAATGAGTACGGTTCGCAATAATTTGAAGAAAAGATATATTATCTTTCAGCGTCAACTCAACCTCTGCTCGACCCGCCAGTCAAGATGGAGACGTCAGTTCGCTTGCACGACGCCGACAACAAGACGTGTCTGGCTCTGGCAGACGTCGACCTCTACACGATCGACACCACCTCACGGCTCTGGTCCCCACAGTCGCAGTACAAATGTTTCCTGTCTGGTCTGATCATCAGGAAATCTGTCCCAGACGGCGCGAACACGTCTTTTACAGTCACGATCACCGGACAGCACCTCGTGTGCTCGACGTCCCACTTCGAGGTGGCGATGCGACAGACGAAGCGGTCAGCCTGTGAGCTCGCCGGGGACTACAGACGATGTGTGTGGAGTGACGCCGTCGAGTCAGCAACACTGACCACGTGTGTCGCAGAGTGTCGCTGCGTGGGCGACGACTGCAGTCACGTGACCATACGCATCCCAAAGATGTACAGGAAATGGCAAATTTGCGAAATCAGCATTAAATAGTGTAACGCTTAAAAGAGCGATTCTTAAGCTTTGTTGACTACGACCCAAATGTCATCAGCTGGGCGTGTCTGTTGATATATTCCTTAAAAATTCGTTTGTGTAAAATAAATACTGATACCATAAATAGTTATATCATTAATAAACAATAAATGAAAACATGATGGTAACGTAAAGTCCTTACACACTATTCTGTTGGAATGCACAGCACTTGAGGTGCAAAACACTTATTATATACCGCACTACAATGACAATATTGTATAATTTTGCTCTAATAATTTTTTATCTTGTTTTAAAGCGTGTTAAAACACAGTGTGAAACATATTACACGTTGACAGTGTGTGTGTAAGCAATGCGAGGGCACAAAACACTGATAACACTGATAACACCGATAACACCGATAACACTGATAACGCGGATAACGCTGATAACGCCGATAACACTGATAATGCTGATAACGCTGATTACGTTGATAACACTGATAACACTGATAACACTGATAACACTGATAACGCTGATAACGCTGATAACGCTGATAACGCTGTTAACACTGACAACGCTGATAACACTGATAACTGCTGCTAGTGTCCATTGTTATGTTGCCCACGTGTCATTTACGTTGTTGTTATTGAAACATTTTGTCACACTGGTGCATTGTGTAAACTATGTGTGAGTTGCGTTGTTACTACATGTACAATGCTTGCTACACACATTGCTGTATCAAACTGGTCATTCGTGTGAGACAAAATCGTTATTGTTGTGTGTGGTTCGGTTGTTATTGTATTTATCAATGACAAGTCGTGTGAGACAATATCTTTATTGTTGTGTGTGGTTCGGTTGTTATTGTATTTATCACTGACAAGTCGTGTGAGACAATATCTTTATTGTTGTGTGTGGTTCGGGTGTTATTGTATTTATCAATGACAAGTCATGTGAAACAATATCGTTATTGCTGTGTGTGGTTCGGTTGTTATTGTATTTATCACTGACAAGTCGTGTGAGACAACATCATTATTGTTGTGTGTGGTTCGGGTGTTATTGTATTTATCAATGACAAGTCATGTGAAACAATATCTTTATTGCTGTGTGTGGTTCGAGTGTTATTGTATTTATCACTGACAAGTCGTGTGAGACAATAACTTTATTGCTGTGTGTGCTTCGGGTGTTATTGTATTTATCACTGACAATTCGTGCGAGACAATATATTTATTGCTGTGTGTGGTTCGGGTGTTATTGTATTTATCACTGACAAATCTTGTGAAACAATAGCTCTATTTCAGTTTGTAAATCAAATGTTATTATATTTATCAGACTGAAAAGTCTTATGAGACAACAACGTTACTTTAGGATCAGCCGGTATAATGTTGGCATTGGGGCCATATAATATGTAAATGTAAAACCGTGATTACTCTGTCTTCTACTGGTAGCTGTGGCGCAGCATATTATTTAAAATATTCCCAAACCAAGGGGCCATGCCCCAGTGAGATTCAGATGTTACATATATAAGGCAGAGATCTCTTGCGAGACAACTTGGATGGACGGGTGGGTTGGTGGGTTGGTGGGATGGTGGGTGGGTGGGTGGGTGGGTGGGTGGGTTGGTGTCTGTGTAAAGTCCTTACACACTATTCTGTTGGAATGCACAACACTTGAGGTGTGTATGTTTGCAAAACACTTATTATATACCGCACTACAATGACAATATTGTATAATTTTGCTCTAATACAAAATTTATCTTGTTTTAAAGCGTGTTAAAACACAGTGTGAAACATATTACACGTTGACAGTGTGTGTGTAAGCAATGCGAGGGCACAAAACACTGATAACACTGATAACACCGATAACACCGATAACACTGATAACGTTGATAACGCTGATAACCCTGATAACGCTGATAACACTGATAACGCTGATAACACTGATAACTGCTGCTAGTGTCCATTGTTATGTTGCCCACGTGTCATTTACGTTGTTGTTATTGAAACATTTTGTCACACTGGTGCATTGTGTAAACTATGTGTGAGTTGCGTTGTTACTACATGTACAATGCTTGCTACACACATTGCTGTATCAAACTGGTCATTCGTGCGAGACAATATCTTTATTGCTGTGTGTGGTTCGGGTGTTATTGTATTTATCACTGACAAGTCGTGTGAGACAAAATCGTTATTGTTGTGGGTGGTTCGGGTGTTATTGTATTTATCAATGACAAGTCATGTGAAACAATATCTTTATTGCTGTGTGTGGTTCGAGTGTTATTGTATTTATCACTGAAAAGTCGTGTGAGACAATAACTTTATTGCTGTGTGTGCTTCAGGTGTTATTGTATTTATCACTGACAATTCGTGCGAGACAATATCTTTATTGCTGTGTGTGGTTCGGGTGTTATTGTATTTATCACTGACAAATCTTGTGAAACAATAGCTCTATTGCAGTTTGTAAATCAAATGTTATTATATTTATCAGACTGAAAAGTCTTATGAGACAACAACGTTACTTTAGGATCAGCCGGTATAATGTTGGCATTGGGGCCATATAATATGTAAATGTAAAACCGTGATTACTCTGTCTTCTACTGGTAGGTGTGGCGCAGCATATTATTTAAAATATTCCCAAACCAAGGGGCCATGCCCCAGTGAGATTCAGATGTTTGATTCAGATGTTACATATATAAGGCAGAGATATCTTGCGAGACAACTTGGATGGACGGGTGGGTTGGTATGGTGGGTGGGTGGGTTTGGGTTGGTTCGTGTAAATCCCTTTCCATATTCTGTTGGAATCACAGCACTTAGGTTTATGTTTGCAAAACCTTATTTATACCGCATAAATACAATTTGTAAATTATCTCTAAACAAAAATTTTTTTCTTTTTTAAAGGTGAAAACAAGTTAAAAAATTCAGTTGGTTGGTGAAGCAATCGAGGGCACAAAACACTGTAACACTGTAACACCCATAACACCATAAACTATAAGTGATAACGCGTAAGTGAGACCTGTCGTATGAGCAAACACTGATAACACGAAACATGATAACACTGAAAATTGAAACACGATAAATTGATAACACTGATAATACGTAACGTGATCCCGATAACCGTTGTAATGCGCAGGTATTTTATTTCCCCCCGTTCATTTACTTGTTTTATTAAACATTTTGTCACACTGGGATTGTGTAAACTATGGTATTGCGGTTTCAATGTAAATGCTTTCTACACACATTTTTATCAAAAGGTCATTCGGGGAGACAATATTTTATTGCTGTGTGTGGTTCGGTTGTTATTTATTTTATGAAAGTGTTGGACAAAATCTTATTCTTTTGGCGGGTTTTATTGTATTTTCCCCTAAATGTTAAAAATTTTATTGTTGTTGTTTCATGTTTTTTTTTATAATAAATCATGTGAAACAAAACAATTGTCACATCAGGTTATCCACAATGAATCTCGGCATACTGATCACCCTTACGTTTTCATACTGCAGACATTTGTTTAATTTCACACTTCTGTTCAAAATGTCCACTCTGACGTATAAACCCAAATATCACGCTCGGATAATTTCAAGTAAAGTGTGGCAGAGATACTAAAGTTAATATGCCCTCAGTATGGTTTCGGACGTGAAGCCACACCTTCGAAATGGCGCTTGAACATAGACAGTGTCACTGTACCGACCTACTGTTTTGTTTGCGAAATGCTTTGACGATCAAACCACCACTCAATACATTATTAATATGTGTGAGGTTTTAATCATAGCCGTAAGATGGAGCCACCTGTCGATTAGTGAGCAACACATCTTTCGGGGAATGGTTAGGATCACAAGAGACAATCATTATGTATCACCACGGTGAAGATATTTAAAGATATTAAACACAAAGTATGAAATAAGATAAACGTACCTGGATATGTATTACGTACACAAGAGTGATTCCCGAGTTAACCGGGTGTGTTAATAGCGCACAGGGTATTAAATTAAATATATACTACTGTTCATAACACCTGTTACTTCCAACAAGAACTAATAATAATAATAATAATACTCTTTATTTAGTCACCATCAAGTCCGGGATCTGTAGAGTTCGGCAGGCCTACTGGGATAATATAGTGCAAGTACAAATGTTGAATTGTAACGTGCTGAGCAAGAACACAATGTAATAGTCATGGGTAGCAATGTAACAGTAACCGACCAATTATTATTATTACTTGACGTTTCAAAGTTACCGGTGATTTGCGTTTACTTGCAGTCTGGTTATTTAATTGTTTAGATTGAAAAGAAAATGTTCTGGTTTCACCAGATTATACTTATTTCTTTTATAGACCACGTATTTTATTTAGTAGCTTATCATTTTAGAATGTTAAAATATAAAAAATTGTATGTATGACACTAATTCATGTATTCTTTTATAAGAAGTAATAATATTACTATTAGTTGGACACACGATAAGCAAAAGGATTCCTTGTCCGCATGCAATCTGAAGTTTAAACAGCTCTAGACAGCAATCTTGTTAATTCTTGTTAAATCTGGTAAAATCTTGTTAAATCACACACACGCGCGCGCACACACACACACACACACACACACACATCACACACACACACCACGCACGCACGCACGCTCGCACGCAAATACGCACGCATGCACACATGCGTGTGTGCGTGTGTGCGTGTGTGCGTGTGCTGCTGTGCGTGTGGGGTGCTGTGCTGTGGTGTGTGCGTGTGTGCGTGTGTCGTGTGGTGTCGTGTGTGCGTGTGTGCGTGTGTGCGTGTGTGCGTGTGTGCGTGTGTGCGTGTGTGCGTGTGTGTGCGTGTGTGCGTGTGTGGCGTGTGTGCGTGTGTGCGTGTGTGCGTGTGTGCGTGTGTGCGTGTGTGCGTGTGTGCGTGTGTGCGTGTGTGCGTGTGTGCGTGTGTGCGTGTGTGCGTGTGTGCGTGTGTGCGTGTGTGCGTGTGTGCGTGTGTGCGTGTGTGCGTGTGTGCGTGTGTGCGTGTGTGCGTGTGTGCGTGTGTGCGTGTGTGCGTGTGTGCGTGTGTGCGTGTGTGCGTGTGTGCGTGTGTGCGTGTGTGCGTGTGTGTGCGTGTGTGCGTGTGTGCGTGTGTGGCGTGTGTGCGTGTGTGCGTGTGTGCGTGTGTGCGTGTGTGCGTGTGTGCGTGTGTGCGTGTGTGCGTGTGCGTGTGTGCGTGCTGTGCGTGTGTGCGTGTGTGCGTGTGTGCGTGTGTGCGTGTGTGCGTGTGTGCGTGTGTGCGGTGTGCGTGTGCGTGTGCGAGCGCGTGCGCGTGCGCGTGCGCGTGCGCGTGCGTGTGCACTATAGGCAACAGATATCGATCTGTTGAGAACCCGTCTTGTTGACATGATCGGGTCGGCGCATGCGTGCTTCTCAGCGGTACGCACTACGAATGAGCTGATGTGCCACCACGCCAGCGTTGTGGGCAGCTCTCGCATGCATTATTGTCTAAAACGAATGGATCTGTTGGGGGTAAACATTGCAGACATTCAGCCCTGAGTGATGTCTGAATTTGTTCTTGACGCTGTCGTCACGGCTGACCGCATCAGCATGGGGAAATAGTCTTAAATTAGAATTAATTAATCGCTAACAAGCGATGCAATTAGGGAGCTTCACAATTTCACGTCGAGTACAGGGATGGACATTGCTCTCATGTCTGTTATGTTGCAAAATACATCGGCATCAAGGCAAGTGAAATGTGTTTATGTATGTGCATATTCGTAGTGTAACTGTGTCATTGTAGTTAATACTTAAGTATGACCACTAATTTTTATCTAGTAAAACATTTCACAGGGGTAGACCCTAAACTGTATAACTTCATGTTTACTCCTTCTCAAAGTATATTTCTTCACTAACATATATCTTACCACGTTATTATTAATTAGGTATTTACTTCACTTGTTATATTTCATGTTGGTTGTTTTTATATTAATTGATTGATAGTACAGTTCTTTGAGGTTGGTTCTCAAGCCAGCTACTTGTTGCATACGCGCCTGTGATTTGAACAGTTGCTTTCACTCTACTTGACCTCAAACCAGAAGTGTGACAAACAGTTTGATGTATTTGTGCGCAATTGTGCCGATATTTGATCCGCCTCGACGCAACAGCATCGCATTATGGTGTACTTATCACGATCCATACAATTAAGTGCCCTTCGTTTCTACAGTACTGAAAATTATACAATAACATACATTCTATCCTTAAACTGTTCGAACTTTGTTAAATGTTATATTTATTTAGTGATTACTATTTGTGCACACCGTGTATTATACAATAAATAGTTTCCCTTCGTAAGTTTTCCATGTGGTGATTCGCGATGTCCATCTGTTTTCTCGTATTCTACTGGCGTGCCCTGCCCCGGTCCGTTTCCGCGTTCTGGCGGATTCATTCACATCTGTGAATTTTTCCAGATGTTTGTCTTTCTGTCCCGGTATGTTATTTGCGTTTGTGCTGTGCTTGCGACTAATGGCTGCATCTGTTAAACGCTCTTCGATCACTGTGGACATTTATTTTATTGAGTTTTAGCTCATTTACAATATTCTAGCTTCATAAATTGTTTCACGGATCCTGTTAGACTGCGTGATTTTGCAAAGTTGTATGCCTTAATTTATTATAATTTAAGACTATTTTCCTGTGATACCATGCTGATGCGGTCAGCCGTGACGACAGCGGCCAAAACACGTTCAGACAGGTCTCAGGGCTAAATGTCTGCAATGTTTATCCCAAACAGATCCATTCGTTTGGACAATGATGCATGCGAGAGCTGCCCACAACACTGACGTGACAGAACACCAGCCCACGCGTAGCGCCGGCCTATATTCAGGCGATCTTGTCAATAAGACGCGTTTACAAAAGACCGCGACATCAGTTGCCAATAGTGCATGGTGTGACATGAGGACTAAATGTGGCTACGTGTGTGTACGACCTGCGAAAGAGTCTCTTCAGGTAATATTGCCTTAATACAATATCCATCAAGAACAAGCTCTAGGCTGGCAAAACAGCGTTGTAGCGACGTTGTTTCGACGTCGGGTACTGATGTCGAAACAACGCGGAGAACATGTTGTATTTTAAAGTTGTAGCAACGTCGGCTGTAGACGTCGTTTCGACGTGTGGTGTAGACGTTGTTTCGAGGTCGGGTGCCGACGTTCTTCCAATTGCAGGTTGTAGCCATTGTGAGCACGGTGAGCGGTTTTCTTGCAACGTATATTGGGGCGATATGTTTCAATGTAATATGTTCACCGTTGAGCTTATGATGAACTTGTCGGTTGTAAGCTGAAGGAAAACACCCCAACTATACACATTGATTAACAAAATTAATACTATTTCCACCATATTCCAATTGCTTTCAATATGAGTTGCCAATACGTGTCACACAAGTGACCATTATATACTTGTAAAACATGATATTTATATATATATATATATATATATATATATATATATATATATATATATATATATATATATATTTATGAGCAATGGTCAATACTCACGAAAACAAAAATAATTATATATTTTTATTATTACTTATCACTATAATTTACCACTATTGTTATATGTGTAAAATGTTTTTTGGAATATCTTGGTTGTATTGCATAAACATTTTTTTTAAAAAAGAAATTTTGAAAACAAAAAAAATTTTTAGGGTAACTATGCCTGTAAAACCCTAAATGTATCCTTTTTTTATTTTGGGAAAATTTAAAAAGGCTATAATTAGAAAAAAAATTGCAATAAGTCCCAAAAAACAATATTTAGGTGATGCGTACTAAAATATTTTAGAATGTAACTTAAGATAAATTTTTTTAAACGGAACGAAAGCACCTTTATTTGATAAACCAAAAAATTTAACCCCTCCAAAGGGAAACCTTTTTGTACAAGCGGCCCCCGGCCCCCTGCCCGGCCGCCACATTCATCAGAACCCTCCCGGACCGAAGAGCAATTTTACCCACCCCAAGACCCAGGTTCTTCGGAACGAGTTGAAACGCCCCTTTCATTTTGCCCTTAAAGGGCCCCCTAAGGAAACCCAAGAAATTCTATCTAAATACCCGGTTAAAAACGTTTAACATAAATTTAAAACACGAAACGATAACAATTCAACAGGCCTGAACAAGTTCCCGTGATTCTGGGCGGAAAAGTTCTAAAAAGTTCCATGAACTTTTGGATTCCCTAAAGTCAGTTATTTGTTTGTTCAATTTATTTGTAGGGGAATGAATTTGTTTGCCTAAATGCCAATCTTTATTACCTTAGGTAGGGACAAAACTCCTTAAAAAACCCCCAAACATACCCCCCGGGAAAAAATAAATTAACCCCCTTAAAAAAATAAAAAACCCCCTAAAATGGACAAAAAAATCCCCTAGGTTGTAGAAACTTAATTTTTATTTTTTTTGTATTTTTTTTTTATAATAATTAATTTATTATTTTAATATTATTTTTTTTAATAAAAAATATTTATTTTTTTTTAATATTTTTTAAAAATTTAATTATAAAAAGTTATTTAAAATTCAAAATTTAAAAAAATTAAACAAGTGAAATTTTAAAAAAACTTTTAAAAAAAAATATAATTTTAAAATAAAAATAAAATATATTAAACAAAAAATTTTAAATTTTAAAAATTAAAATAATTTTTAGTTGACTAATTTAAATAAAAAAAGAAAAAATTGTTAAAATTTAAAAATTTAAAAATTTAAATTTGAATTTTTCCCCAAAGTTTTTTAAATTGAAAATTTAAAGGGCCCCTTTTAAAAAACCCGGGTTTATCTTAAATTGTCAATCCGCAAGCCTAGCATCTAAGGGCACCTATTAAAGGCAATTCCTTTGGTTTTAAATGGGGTCATTTTCCTAGGCCCCAACCAACATTTGGGGGGGGGCAATTAAGGGGTAGGGGTGGACGAACGGAACTTCCCCTATTGGTATTAGGGATATATCTTGCATTGCATTGTAACTTTTCGTCTTTTGGAATACGAAAAGTTTAAAATTTCCCCCATTGTTAGGTCTAACAAAACATTTCTTTTATTTTTTATTTTTAGGGTTGGAGTTATGGGAAAAGGGGGGGATTTTTTTTTTGTAAATGCCAAACAAATTGATTAAATGAGGGGTTTCCACAATCAATATTAGCTTTAGCGGGAACGGGAGTAAAAAAGGGGCATTTTATTAAAAACAAATTTACTTGATTTGGTCAATTAACAACATGTAAGGAATTTGGGGCGATGGCCCCCCAAAACCCATTTTTGGGGGAAATTAGAAAAAGATCCAAACAATAAAGCTCCGGGATGAATAATGCTTAATGATTTCTGGGGAATTTTGGACATTGGGGGTACCCCAACTTGGGGGTGGATAAAATGCTAAAAAAAGGGGAATTTAAAAGTATGGATCCTAAACAATACTTAAAGTTTTTAACCAAAAAAAGGGGAAAACGAAATTTATAAATTTGGACATAACCAATGCTTATAAACACCTCATTAAAGACAGAACCCCCACCTAAATTTGTAAAAATTAATGTATTAAACGACAACGCAACGTAACGTAACGTAAAGTTAAAAATGAAATTAAGTCGTATGATATTTACAAGCTAAATAAAAACCCAAATACAAATCTAAATTACGACATAATATTTAATGATATTGTGAGGGCAAAGGACAAGCATATGCCAACTAAGCTGGTGAAATTTAATAAGTATAAACATAAAAAAATCTATGTGGATTACACAAGGAATACTAAGATCAATACAATATCGAGACAAATTGTATAAAAAACTAAAATTGACACATCCAAAATCTTCTAACTATGAAATTATTAACATAAAACCTAAAAACATATAATACAACATTAAAACATACTATTCGTGCAGCCAAAAAAGTGTATTTTGAAAACAGATTTTATCGATTTAAAAACGATATAAAAAATACCTGGAAAGTTATTAATGAATTTATTTCAAAAAAGCAAACAAATAAAAAACTACCATTATTTTTTATAGACAATGATAACAAAATAACTGATAAAAAGGATATTGCAAATAAATTTAATAATTATTTTACAAATATCGGACAATCCATTACACAAGGGATTAAATACATAGGTAGCAAAAAATACAGTTATTATTTAAATAAAAATGTAACTTCTACATTTACTTTTGACCCTATTGATGAAGAAACTGAGGAAAACTATAAAAACCTTCCCACAAAAAAAAGCTTTGGGTTTGATGGTTTCAACAAAAATACTCAAAGAATTGAACCTGTAATTTTAAAATCATTAAACTGTTAATAAACCAAGTTTTATACTCTGGGTATCCCTGATAAACTGAAAATTGCAAAAATTATTCCTATATTTAAGAAAGATGATCCATCCTTATTTGAAAACTACAGACCAATCTCTCTTCTTCCTACCATTTCTAAATATTGGAAAAAATTATTTTTATACAATTATATTCATTTTCAACGAAAAGAAATTTTTTAAAGATAATCATATGGTTTTTAAATATTCAACAGAATACGCTGCATTGAACTAATTGATAAATTGTGACTAAAATGGATAAAATGATATACCAATTAATGTATTTCTTGACCTATCAAAGGATTTGACACTATTGACCATAACATTTTACAAAACAAATTAGCATACTATGGCCTTAATGGCTCAGCCCTTTTTTCAAAAGTTACTTACAACAGAAAAAATTTACTGAAATTGAACAAATAAACTCAGACATCTTACTTATAACAATCGGTGTCCCACAAGGTTCTGTCTTAGGACCACTATTGTTTATTATTTATATAAACGATTTTTCACAAGCTAGTCATTTATTTAATTTTGTTATGTATGCCCATGACACTACATTATCTACCTCTTTAAATTCTCTGCGGAAACGACACTCGATAATAAAAGTACAGAAACCATAATAAATGAAGAACTCTGTAAAATTTATGAATGGCTAAATATTAATAAATTATTATTAAATAAAAGCAAAACTAAATATATGGTTTTCCATATGCCTAATAAACGTATACAAGCACTTACACTTAAAATAATGATGCATATATTGAAAGAGTAGATGAATTAAAATTTTTTAGGATTGACTTTAGACACTAAACTAAATTGGAGAAAACACACGGAAAAATATCAAATAAGTGTTCAAAAACAATTGGCGTATTAAACCGATTAAAATATGTATTACCATTAGACATAAAAGTGTTATTATATAACACCTTAATAATCACATATAAATTATTGTATTATGATTTGGGGATATCAAAGAAATAGAATACAAGCATCAAAAAAAGTTATGCAATAATAACCTTAAATCATATAATTCACATACAGAACCACTTTTCAAAAACTTTAAAAATTTCAAAATTTAAAATTTTTTTTTAAATTACAAAAAAATTATTTATTTTAAATAAATTTACCAAGTATTAATATAAAAATTATAATACCCCAAAAAAAATTCTCTTTTAGAGCAAGCATGAATTTTCAATGAAATGTCTCAGACACAGCCTCCCAAATACTATAAATGAGACTCCTGATCAATTAAAAACAAAATATACACTCAAAAGCTTGCATGGCTTTATAAATTTTTATAAAAACATGTTTGCTAAATAACTACAGTGATATATTACTCTATCACATTGTTACATATGTCAACTAAATTAATAAATACAGTATATGTTAATGTTCATTAGCCCATTTCCACACCACATCACACTTTCTTACTTAAACCTAACACTTCCAAATAAACATTTGAGTTAGACATCTTGTATACTAAGGACCATACTACTTTATTCCATGAAATTATGGTGGCTCCTATGACAGGCATTATTGTCTTAATAGGAGCTACCGATCCCAGTTAGTAAATGTTATATGATTGCGGGTTTTTATTTTGGTACAATCAGAATTACTATAAGTACACACATTTGTATGTATTGTAAGCCTTAACGTATAGACTTATAATAATATGTGAACATGATATAATATGTGTGTATGTATGCTGGTATAAATGTACTAACGAAATTGATGTACTTTCAACAAATTCTATACCTACTTGGGGTAAATAAATATTATGGTTATGGTTACATGCAACCGCGTCGTCGGTAATTACAACCTCAGGAAAGATATAAAGTGATGGTCTACGAAGCCGTTTGTACTATCACTCTACACTTCGGGAGCGGGGCTTGGGCTACATATCGATGTCATGTGAAGACCCTGGAGAAATTCCACCAACATTGCCTCAGAGAGGTACTTTGTATCCGCTGAGAAATATTTAGTTATAGTCCGAAACGACTTATAGTGTATAAACAGGTTTATAGTTTTTTTAAATAATGACAATTACGAAAACGATGAGGCCTGGTGAGGCCGATTACGATACAGCTGATCAACTTTTTCCGTGAAACTTCGTTGAAATCTTATGGCGACTGTTGCCTGGTATATGTCTACTAAGGCCCTGCGCGGGCTGGAAATCTCCCAGCCCGCCCAGCCCCGCAGTAACTTGGCCCGCAGTCAGCCCGCACCGGAAATTTTGCCACATCATAGCCCGCAGCCCGCCCCGCAGTAACTTGGCCCGGAGCCCGTACCGCCCCGCAATAACTTGGCCCGCAACCCGCCCCGCAGTTCGGTCCGAAGAAATTTTTCAAAAGTCAGCCTGCAGCCTATAACAGATTGAACAGATAGCATGGGATAATTAAAAATAACTAATCCTTATGGATTTTACTTAATTAGTTTTATTAACTAAATTTCATTATTTTATTGATTAAAATACTTTTAATTGGGTATCCGAATTAATATTTGGCTATTTATATTTTATATTCACCTTGTCTTTTTTAACCATTTAATTACTTGAAATTCAATAAACCACATTTTTCAGTCAGACAGTGGCTACGCATACGTGAGCCGTACGTTTAGGCCGCCAATCTAAAAGTACGGCATTCATACTGCCCATGCGTATGCTTTTATTTTCGGTTATGTGAGCTGTATTTTTAGCATCGTTTATCTAAAGTACGGCATTCGATAAGCGCATGCGCATGATTTCTATACATGAGCCTTATCTTTCGTAGCTGTCAGTTCCAAAAGTACGTGAGTTTCCCCGCACATGTATGTTTATATACATAAGCTCGAGGGAAGGAAGTGGCATCCCAAGCCAGGTAGGATCTTTAATTGCTTTACACTGTTGTAGTTTTACAGCTTACCACATTGGGTAATTGAGTATCCTGCCAGACATTTCCATTACTTATTAATATAGTATACATTAAATAGACACCAGACAACACTCATCCATTGAGATAAATCTGTATTAGAACCCCTCAAGAATTGTTTTATTTTTGTTATTAAATACCTATTAATATATTACAGCCAATAGCTTGGTACAAATGTTATAATAAATACATTAGGCATTGCTGACTCTTAGCAGAAACTTTTCATTTCTTGATAACCATGAGATCATTCAGGCCTTGTTTAGTAATATTTACACAGATCAGCACCTGTGGGTACTGGGCAGTAAAACTGGACACCACCAGCCTGTTAATTGCCTTTGTGTGTTAGAGAAGGTCTGGCTCAGATAAACAAGCCCTTTGTCCAAGCCAGGTATCCCAAATTAAATAGGTCTCCTTGGGAGTTGTTCAAACATCACTCAGCCTAGCAAGACAGGGCAGCCTGGCGAATGGTGATACTGGTGTCAACTTGAATGTTAGTTAGGTCTGGCATCATTGATATTATTGTGTAAAAAGGGCAGTCTGTAGCCATCTGTGCCACAATAACATTATTTTGCTACCTTATTTCTTACTGTTGTCAAAGATTCAAAAGATCTTTATGGTGCTCGTGTATGTAAGACCAAACCTTTGTATTAACTAGACAGTGTCTGAATAACATTATTTTGTGACCTTATTTTCTGTGACTTTCCTAGGCGAAACTGTAATTTTTTTCTGTGATTTCTTTTATTGTGAATTATTCTATATACATTCTAATGAATAACTAAAGCTGGCAGGGCAAAACAGTGAAATATTATGAATGTTTTCAACAGTGTTACCAAACTGTT